>JAQHUG010000341.1:51315-71675 GCA_028555095.1 Dicrostonyx torquatus | reverse complement strand
TAGCTAACTAGCAAGCTGTGTAAACAGAAACATTCTTTTGTGGATAGCTAACTAAGGAAGAGGGGAATCTCTGTAAATGTCCTTGAGGCAATGGCTTCCTTATCTTTGTAAGCTTCCTAGAGTCAAAACTCCTAGCTGGCTCTGTTAAACATTCTAAGTCAAAGGCCTTTGATGGCTTTCTGTAATTAATGGGCAAAATGTCCCTGACAAGGGATGAAAGTGTAGATGAGTTGTAGAGGAGGATTGTCTAGCATGCATGAGTTCATTCCTTCCATCACCAGTAATGGGGAGGAAGGAGAGACAGGAAAGAAATGGGGAGAGAGAGGATTAAATGATTGAGACTAGCTAACTTGATTACTGGGTGAAAATGCATTCCAAATGACAGCTTTGCGTTGTAGATATCCAAGACCAAGAGATAACAGAAATGACAACAAACAAAACAAACAAACTGGGTTTTGTCACATACCTAGTAATCAGGTAACCTCAAGTAGAAATAGAATACCTGTCCTTAAAAAAAAAAGTTGAGGAATGTAAGCGGACTCGCAAGAATTGATGGGCATTAGAAGTGAATGTGGAAAGTGGAGTACATGGCTGTTACTAGGACTCAGATGGAAGAAGGAAGAAACTGACTTCTTCACTTTGATTCTATTAACAGTGTTTCAAAGTTCAAAATCACCAAATGTCTCTTTCTCTTCCCAGATCAGAATGCTTTGTCAGATAGAAAATGATCTGATTATTATTCTCTCCAACCCTGATGATATGAGAACATAGGCACTTAAATCCATCTGGCCAAAGTTTCACTCCTTAGTTTCTTCAGGCCATAGGGTGTCTGTGACTAGGTGAAACAATTTCCTCATAAGCTCTACTTGTTTCACATGAAGGTTGAACTTGATATCGTGTGATACATATTACATGTGAAAAATAAAAGTGTTCCTTTACTATCACCCCCACAGAGTAGGCTTTCAATTAATGGTCGTTATGGGAAAGAGCATCTTAATATCATATTATTAGCATAGTCACCTTAACACAAAGACAGCACAGAGTACACTGAGTAAGGCAGATCATGAAAAGATTGCAGCTTGTCTTGCTGCAAGACAGCTAAGTTACAGTGTTACAAGTTAAGATGCTTTTTCATCAATGCACAGAGTCTTATGGAAGATGGATGACAGAAATCATCATCAAGCCAAGTTTCTCTGAGCATACAGGCTACTGCACAGTGACTTCTACAAGACTTTATTTTGTGTTACCTGGAAGAATTACCTGGTGTTGTGAGATCTCTAAGCCTCACTTAGTGGTGAAAGCAGAAAGCAAAAGAACATTGTACACTGTGGCAAAGACTAAAGGAAGACTTTGAAAAATAAATCTAGAAACTAGAAGACATTGAAGGAATACCTGATTGTAGAAGCAGTAAAATGCAATTAATCCTAGCAGATAACTATATTCATTCTGTGCCAGGGGATGTTAATGCCACTAGCTACTTTCAGCAGCTATTTTGACAAATGTTTGCTGACAGCTAGAGTGTCTCTTTATGTTAATATAACAGCTAATCTCCTTTCTTTCTATTCATTTGCATTCGTAATGCATTAATTGAATATTCATTTTTGCAAAAGAATAAACTAGGAAAAATCCACTTAGCTAGGCATTGTAACCAGTTAAAGGGTAAACAAGAAAGACACTGCTCCTGCCTTCAAGGACTTGAGAATTACTCAGGGTGATGAAGAAATGAATGCAAAGCTCATTAAGGCAGAGTGGAGAGCAGGAATGTTCTAATAATGCTGCAGAAGCACATGCTGAGTGGTGGGAAAGAACAAAGGAAGATTTAAAAGGCCTTGAAAGGAGTGAATGATTGTATCTGAGATTACATGAAATGGGCACTTCAGATATAAACGGAAACATAGCAGCAGTGATGTTCGGTAAGAAAAATTCCCTGATAAGGCTGAAAGGTCAATAAAAAAAGTCTGGGACCAAATGTCAGGGATGACTTTTGGCAACATTACATGGGATATTGAAAGTTATATTAAAGGGCTTCAACATTGCTTTTGTAGGCAACAAGTAGCTCATAAGTATTTCTTAACAGAAATCAGGGCCTGGTAGTGTTCTCCCACCCACTCAAGGCAGGAAGATGACAAGTCCCAGATGTGCTACATATTGAGTTTAAGTCCAGACAGGAAAACTTAATGAGAACCTATCTCAAAATATAAAGCAGAAAACAAAATTTCAATGGCATAATATTTGTTCAGCATGCAAGGGGCTTACTTTCCATCGCCAGTACTGCAAATAAAGAAAAAGAAAAAAAGAACAAACGGCTATAGGGTGAAGAACAGAGCACTAAATACATTATGAAAACTTAGAATTCTTTGAACAAGAGAAGTAGAAAGATAAGGAGAAGGCAAAGTCAAGAGATGCTGAAGGTGTGTAATTGCTGAATGTATCTCATTGGTGGATTAGGAAGAACATGAGACATGATAGTAACAAAACTGATTGATGATTTCAGCCTATCTGATGAGAATATTATAATGTCACAAACAGGAAATGAACACAAAAAGAACAAAAAGGTCAGGAAGTATTCACAATGTGTTTTTTTTTAAAATCAGCTTTGGAGAGGAGCACATTTTTTAAAATTCCAAGTGTACAATTAAACGTGCAAGGATTTTGCAAAAATGAAGATTGACTCAGTAAGAGAAGAGCCGGTCTTGAGGTCTTACATTGATAATGAGCTTTGGGGAAGACAGGATCATTACCCACTCAGATCACACTTTGACAAGGAAGGACGCTGAAGACAGCAAAACCAGTACTTGCAAAAGATTTTTAATAAGTTCAGATGTGCTTGTCTAGTAGTCATATCAAGGAATAACCTTGAGAACAACAGTAAACTCCAAATGTATGTATGTGGAAGTATAGTTCAATGTCAGTCTGAATTATTAAGAGTGTTTCACATTACTCTTCACTTCTTCATATTAATAATCCATAGACAGGTATGATACTCTCTTTTCAGGTTCACCCATAGGAGCATAAAACATTTAATTTAGTTATTATTCTCTCTTTGCAAATAATAACTGATACTACCTGAGAGTCCTTGTGTAAGTCAATATCTATGTTCACAAATTGAGATGGAGAGCTGAGGAATTAGTACTCCTTTAGAGATATTTCTAGAGAAGGGATATATATAGTTGATTCCAAGTTGTTCTTTACTGACATTCTCCATTCAGTTTCATAATGAATTTAATCAAATGGAAAATAATGGGCTCTTGTAATTCTCAGAAAAAATACAAACTGCAGGCATATAGTACCTCATTATTTATCCGTGTGTAAATTTCTCTGTCAGCTCTACCACTTAACACAGTGCAATATAGTTCAAATTGTTTACTGTTGTATAAAAGGGGGGAGAGGTGCGGGTTGTATTCCTGGCACCCAGCTCCCAGCCCCCAGCCGCCAGCCTGCTCAGCCACTGGTTGCTTGCTTATGCCCGAAATAACCACATGAGAATTATATTCATTTAAACTCTGCCTGGCCCATCATCACCAGCCTCTTCTTGGCTAGCCCTCACACCATAAACTAACCCATTCCTAATAATCCGTGTGTCACCACGAGGTGGTGACTTACCAGAAAAGTCTAACCTGCGTCCATCTGCAGCGGGAGCATCATGGCGTCTCTCGCACTTCCTTTCTCTCTCACCGCCTTCCATTCTGTCTACTCCGCCCACCTAAGGGCTGTGTCCTATCTTACAGGCCAGGCATCCGTTTTATTTAACCAATCAAAGCACAGAAATACAGAAGAACCCTCCTACTCCAGTTTAGTCACTCAACATCCCCTCTAAAGACCTAGATCGTGTGTAAAGATACAGATGGGTCATATTTAAGGGACAGGAAATTTACAATGAGATGACAGAAACATTTACAAATCCACAATTTCTCAGGGAAATTATGGATTTTCATTTAACCAAAAAGTTGGCTTCTCGGCTCTCCAAATGAAAGGACGTCAAAACAGCCAGAATGCCTGCTGAGGAAATGTGTCTTTGAAATCTCTATTTTGTGCTCTTTCACAGGAATATCAAACCCTCCCTACGCAGACACCTGGGGACCTGGGATGTTAACTGCCAAGGAACTGCATGACAAAAAAGCTGAATGAAAAGGGCAGGAAGAGACTCCATGTGGATAAGCAGGCAAAGGCAGTGTGAGCCCCATCTCAGGCATACACAGAAAACTTGAAGGAGGAAATTCTGAGCCTTGCAGGTGACATTTTCCCTGGCCCTTAGTTTGCAGAAAGTCACCTGCAAATTCACAGGAGAGGTGGTGGCGGGAGTGAGGAGCCTGTTTCCAAAGCTTCAGATTTGAAGTATTCAGATTGGACTTAAAAATATCAGGCTACTCACCAGTCCTTTCAGTTGCTCCCCAAGTGGGCCACCTGTCAAAAAAAAATAATTGGAGACTGGCTGAGCAAACAGCGGGCACTCAACTGCTCCTGTGAAAGAGAGAGTGAAATGAATGAATGTGTGAGGGACTGAATGGAAAGCCCCAAACTGCAGAGCCCAAAGCTGTAAATGACCAGGAAAGTACATTTCCTGAGGGAACTATTTCATCTCAATTTGGCTATACTAATCTCTGCGCTTAGATAGTTCATATGATGTATTTTCTCATCAAGTTGATTCACCCTTATAAAAGTCGTTTTTTTCCCAGACAAATCCCATTACAAGAAGAAAAAATGGATTACTTTTTCCTGTCATTTTCTGAGCCTTTGAATCTTGGTTTAAATGAGAAGCTTGGCCCTCCTGTCTTTAGTCAAGTTTTGCTACACTCCAAGGAACATACAGCTGCATTAGAATTGGTCTCAGCACATTCAAGGCCTTAAACCTAGGGAAACTTGAAAGAGACTCAAAAGAGAAATGATGAATCCTCTTTATCTCTACCTAAACCCATTTTTACTTAGTTTTATTCAGTTGCTTTCTCTTATCCTTTCTGTATACCATAAATTTTAGCTTTACATGATTTTATACATGTACAAATAGGGAAAAATTCATTATACTCAAATACATTTTCAAATGTCTCAGCTTCCAAATGGACCGTCATTTGTGTACTTGTGGTAAGATTGCTGAAAATTCTACCTTTACCATAGTTTTATTCTGCCATTCTTGCACTCTTTTCAACTTTGGTCAGAGAAGAGGCTTTCTTTTTAAATAGATCCTAATATAATTACATCATTTCTCCCCCCTTTTCTTCTTCCAAACACTCCCAATACCCCTTGCTACTGTCCATCAAATTAATAGCCTTTTTTTCACTAATTGCTATTGTATGATCATTTGTATATGAATGTATATACACATATATATTCCTAAATTCCTGATTCCATATAAATCTACTTGTGAGTATTTATATCTTTTTTGATGAAAATGATTCACATTAACTATACAAGCACTAAATTACAGATAACTCCTGAAAAAAAACTTATGGAAATCTACAGGATAAAAAAGTGTGTTGAAAGAAATTAAAATAAGTTAAATCTAAGCATTTCAAGACAATATTGGAAATATAGGTTATTTTGATGCAGCGTTTTTATTTTACTATTCATTTGCTGCAATGGTTTAGGGTTTTTGTTTGGTGTTATTATTATGTTTTTTTTAAAGCACAGTGTCTCATTGTATATCCTTGGTGGGTATGGAGCTCATTATGTAGAGCAGGCCAGACTTGAACTCACAGAGATAATCTGTCATTGCTGCCCAAGTATTAGGATTAAAAGTCTTTGCCACCAAGACTGTCTCAAAATAATAATTTTAAAATATGACTTCCAAAAAGGAGTATAAAAACTGCTTAAATGTTTAATAATAAATGTGGATATTTGAACACAGAAACTATCCAAAGAGAAAGTTAAGTACATTTTTGTTTACCTGTAAAGAAGAATGTGTCCGAATGGGGGGGGTATTGATGAAATGATGCCTAACAATTTTGCTATACTCATAGATTGGTGCCTAGTCCAATTCTCATCAGAGAGGTTTCATCCAGCAACTGATGGAAACATATGCAGAAACCCACAGCCAAACATTAGGCTGAGCTCTCGGAATCCTGCTGAAGAGAGTGAGTAAGGATTGTAGGAACCAGAGGGTTCAGTGACATCACAAGAAAATGGCCCACAAAATCAACTTTATTGGGCTCATAGGGGTTTATAGAGACTGAACAAACAAACAGGGAGCCTTCATGGGATTGACCCATGCATTCTGCATATATGTTACAGCTGTGTAGTTTGGTCCTTGATGTGGGAGATGATGTATGCTGTGAATATAGTGATAGGGTAAGAAAAATAAGCCATGTAAAGATGAACTATATACAGAGAGTCTGGATTATGTATACTATTGTGTTTTCTTTGAATTTTTTGACTGCAGAGAGATATTTGATTCTGGGGACTGCTAAGCTAAACTAACATATATACTTAAAAGGTATTTTGATTTCAAAATTTGTGTTTAAGGATATGTTGCTTTGGAAAAGAGGTTCTACTTTTGTTCCCATAGAGGATGAGAACCTGTGATTCATTCCAAACTAGTGTGGTCTGTTCAAACAAGACCCCCTGAAACAATAGCACAGATGGTCCAATATCCATTACAGCTTCAGGATTGCTGGCTGAGATGGACCTACCACACAGGATACCCCATGACAGACCTGATTAACAGTGTCCCCAATCAGCAGGACATAGTCTAGACAATAACATCCAAATTCCTTAAATGATTATTTATAAATGTTTGTTTATATTTAAAGGAGGATATGTGCTCTTTCTCTCCCAGTTGCAGGGGCTTTGGGAGCCGCCAGTTACCATCCAGCCATGGCCAAGTCCAAGAAACACACCACACACAACCAATCCCAAAAATGGCACAGAAATGGCATCAAGAAACCCTGGTCACAAAGATACAAATCTCTCAAAGGGGTTGACCCCAAATTCCTGAGGAATATGTGCTTTGCCAAGAAGCACAACAAGAAAGGCCTGAAGAAGATGCAGGCACATAATGCATAGGCCATGAGTGTACATGCAGAGGCCATCAAGGTCCTGGTGAAGCCCAAGGTGGTGAAGCCCAAGATGCCAAAGGTCCCCAGCCACAAACTCACCCATCTGGCTTTCATTGTTTACCCCAAGCTTGGGAAGCAGATTAGAAGCTGCATAGCCAAGGGTTGTAGGCTCCAAAAAACGAAGCCCAAGGTTCAAACCATGACAGAGGCCTCAGCTCTAGCTCAGGCTCCCAAAGGTGCCCAGGCCCCTGTGAAGGCCCCATAAAAATGGTCTCAGTCTGCCAATGTGAAGACAGATGGATTGGTGTGAACATCTACACAGTATTTGCAGATGATCAGGACCTTATGCTGTTTTTACAAATAAACTTGAGGCAATATCTATAAAAAAATAAAGGGGGATATGCTATAGATATGAATACTTTGCATTGGTATGGGTTTTGGTCTATTGATACAAATTTTAGGTCAATTTTGTTATATATATTTCTCCTCTTGATTAAGGTGTTGTGTTTGTGTAGCTCATTTAAAAATGTAATATATAATTAAGAAATATATATAATACTCATATATCATATATATATAATAATCATATATAATACTCAAGCTGGTAGTCATGTTAGGTTTTCTAGTTATGCAGAGATATATTTCAGATGGATAGTTATTCTTCAAAACTCTGGAAGACTAACAGAATATGGCATTGAAATGCTTTAAAAATTTAAGACTTCATGACAATGAAACACATCTGTTCCCGGCAGCACCAATTACTTCAAGAGGATGGTGGGCATTGAAGAGGCCTCTCATGCAGTTTGTTATCCATTTGGGCAAGAAGCTGCTTTTGCCTGGACTAATTGATGGTATGCTGTATAAATTGGACATGCAGGACCCACAGAAAAATGACTGCTGAACTTGCCTAAAGGTGAGGCCATTCTTCAGGGTTCCTGCTTCATGAAAGAATATGCCAGACATTCTTAAAAACATAGAAGAAAGAAACAGATGAACTTTGCCAATACAAGGCATAAGAGATCTTCAAATTTCTTGCTTCAGAGAAAAGTCTGCTGGATACTATGGTCCTGTAGGCTGAATATAGTTACCCCAATGTTACAAAAGAAGTTTAAGTGACTGTCCAAGCAATGAGATGTCTCTGCAAATTCTAGAGTTTTGAAGTTGCTTACAATGAACTTATTGTTTATTTAGGTAATATTATATCCTTCTGTAGTCTTTGATGGTGTTGAAGGATAGTTATAATTATAGTTTTCCTAAGTTATGATAAAAGATAAAGTAGTTATAAATGCTGTAATTGTAATTCTTGTTTGATACCTTTTTTGTTATATGTAATCTTACTATGTTAAAATTAAAACCTTTCTTTTTATTTAGACAGAAAAGGGGAGATGATGTGGGAGGTGATGTATGCTGTGAATATGTTTTATTGCCATTGGTTAATAAAGAAGCTGTTTCGGCCAATGGCTTAACAGAGTAAAGCCAGGCTGAAAGAGATATATAGAGAGAATAGGCAGAGTCAGAGAAAAGCCATGCAGCCACCTGCTGGAGACAGCTGCCCTGGAACCTTGCCGGTAAGCCACAGCCACATGGTGATATATGGACGAATGGATATGGGTTAGTTTATGATGAAAGAGCTGGATAAAAGTATGCTTAAGCTTTTGGCCAAACAGTATAGTAAATAATATAGTTTCTGTGTGATTATTTTGGTTTTCGGCAGCAGGGAATGAACAAGAAGCCTCCTACAACAGGTTCTTTTGTGGGATTCTTAACAGCAGGGACAGGGGCTGTCTCCAACGCTTATCTTGACTTTTGTGATCCTACTCCTCACACTTGGTCACCTTGTCCAAACTTAATACATGGGAAGGTGCTGATTCTTACTGCAACTTGATATGCCATGTTTTGTTGGGGTACTCAGGGGAGACCTGTACTTTTCTAAACAGAAACAGAGAAAGAGTGTATTGTGGAGTAGGAAGATAATGGAGGTGGAGGAAAGGACTGAGAGGAGAGGAGGGAGGGTTCAACAGGGTTGTAAAACAAACAAAAATAGAGAAAGAGTGTGCTAAATGGTTTGGCTTAAATATCAATGCATCTATATTGTAACAATTAATAAAACTGTTGATATCCTCAGACTCAAGATAAAGCCTCAAAGGGAGCTGATGCTAGGAACAGTGGCTGAGAAACAAGGTGACAGTGTCAGCACTAGTCCCAGGGAACTCACTGGTTTTGGACAGGTTGTCTGAGGAACACCCATGGTCAGTGTGATCCTCCTGTACCCCTCACCTCTGTCACTTCCCTGATCCAACAAGGCTCAGACTAACACTACCCTTGGAGAAAACTTCTAGACCCCACTCACTCAGGACAGACTCCGACCAGCTTTAACGGACCCCTAGGGATTACTGAAGTGGGGAGATGCAGACTTGATGCTGTCCCCCAAAGAGGAGGGAGGTAGATGGTGTTCCTCTGAGCATAGAGTACACAGGAGGTTCAGCTAAAGGAGTCTGGAATGCCTGGGGAGGGATTTGGGCAGCATGAACCCCTCTCATCTGGCCTCTGGGTCGGACTGTTTGTGCATGGTAGGACTACGCCATCCCTGCTGAAAATAACTGTTACAAACAAGTGCCAATTTTCCAGCTGTGCTAACAACAGCTAAGTGACGCAGTGGACCAGGCAAGGAGTCTGCTCTGGGCTCAAGCTCTGTCTTCAGCACCGACAATTTTCTACATCAACTTACCTTCCCACACACGAAGCATCAGAGGATTAGCTATTAACAGCAAGACATTTTTCTTGCTCATTACAGCCTGCACAACAAAATGTCCAGAGATGCAAGGAGTCCTGTTTTCACCATTACTGTAGAAACCATTTCGGGCAGCTTTGGAAGAAAACGCAATTATTTTCCTTTCTGTCAGTGTTCCCACACTCACCTAGAGATGAGAGCACCCTATTAAAATGGACTCATCATCTTTTGAGTGAGGCCAGTGATGACCTTCTCCGACCTGTGGGTGGGAGGCTAGTCCTTGAGTCCTCATGCTGGGAAGATAGGGTCACCAGGGACACAGGTAAAATTAGACAGCACTGAGTCACTGCCATGTTCATGCTCTTTGTAGGAAGAGGAAACTTTGCAGAGAAGAAAGTAAATGCGTCATCCCTTTCACCAGTGCCCAGAGCCCATGTGGTCCTGATTGCCATGGGTCCCTTTGTCTGGTCCACTCCTGGACAGTTCCCATGCCCTTTTGGTCTGGGGTAGCTCATAAGCTAGATCTGCATAGCTGTAGAATTTACCCAGAAAATAGCTGTAGAATTTACCCAGAAAAATACCTTTAGCTCAACCACACTGATGCTGAAATCTTGGCCTGTGAGCAAAGTCCTCAGTCAGTGTGGCTCTGACTGGTGATGGTGACAACTTGCCATCCTGCATATTTCAGTAGTTTGTTCTTGCCAGCTACTGCTGAGTCTCATTGCTTGAACCAGGCCCACCTCCTCTCTGTTCCCAAGAAAAACTAGGTAAATAGTGTTGGTTACTCAGTGCAATTTCCCTCTCTTAAACTCACTATCAGCATCCAAACATGATGCATCAACACCATCTGGCATCATGAGCAATCATATTGCCCCCAAGATGGATATCAAGAATAGATCAGAAACAATAACTTTCATGGTAATAATTTTTTAGTATACTGGGTTTCTGATGTTGAGGTATCTGTATATCAATGACATATTCTACTTTATAATCTTTTAACTAAGGTTTTTAATTTGGTAGCATAGTAGATTTTAAGAAGAGAGACCAAGCTCTTAGAGATCAGTATTTTGGGGTCAAAATAATAATGTATTTCAGGCACAACACAATATTTCTATTCAAGGCAACTTACAGAGTTGAATGCATAGTATTTTTTGATATATTTCAAAGGTTACGTCTACATCCTAATGATGAAGAAACAGAGGGTAAAAGAATAATTTCCAATTTTCTTGCTGGGATAACTCCTTTTCTGGAATTTCACTTTNTTCTTGCCAGCTACTGCTGAGTCTCATTGCTTGAACCAGGCCCACCTCCTCTCTGTTCCCAAGAAAACCTAGGTAAATAGTGTTGGTTACTCAGTGCAATTTCCCTCTCTTAAACTCACTATCAGCATCCAAACATGATGCATCAACACCATCTGGCATCACGAACAAGCATATCACCCCCAAAGATGGATCTCCAGAAGAGATAGAGAGACAGAGACAAAGAGACACAGAGAGAGAGAGACAGAGAGTATGTTTTCTTTGGGTTAACCACTTTTCATTAACCCAGCCACTGACAGATTTTACTAGACCCAATATTCTAAGAATGCATCAACTCTGGCATCCCTGAAATTTGAGGAAAGTGTAAGGGATGATAATGAGAAAAATCCAGATATTACATGTCTCAGATAAAAAGCTGTCCTCCAGACCAGCAAGGCAAGTCTGAATTCTAGAATTCAGCTCTTCTTTCTTGTCTCACCCCAGTCACTGGGATACAATGCAAGGTAGTGTTTTGGGGAACTAGCCTGTTGTCTTCGCTGAATACAGCACAACTTAGAGGCTTTATTTCTGCTTCTGCTCATTGACTTTTGATATTTCAGGCATCACGAGTACTGGTGTTACTGCTGTCATGTTACCATAGCAATATGTTTTCTCACTTATAAAAAATTTTATTCATGACATAAAAGTTGTTTCAAAGCATGCACTGCTGTGCAACTTTTTTGCCCTCGTTTTACTGTGTGGTATATGCTAAATGTAAAGTGGATGTTAAGAGCAGATCTTAGATAAGGGGTAATTTCTAGGAGCATGGACAACTTACTAGTGGCTCTACTGAAGAGAAATTTCACTTCATCTTCAAGCAACTACTAAGTGCCTATGTCTTCGCAGATGGATGGAACTTGATAAGAACAAACTTTGTCCTCCATGAAAGGTTGTTGATGGCTTGAATTTTATTAAGTTAATGATATTTGCTTCTATTTCAATAATTTAGTAGCCTTGTCATGCCTGAAAATCTTCCTCAAAATTCCAACTCTTACTTATGTTCTTTCATTATTTCTGCCCTCTTTCCCACATATTGTTCCCAAAACCTAGTGGACTTGATTGCTAGAGATGCACCAGTTATAGCTGAATGTTCAGCAGTCACTTTTTCTCAACTCTGAATGATTTCTGAGTTCTGTATTATGTCTTACTAGGTACTATAATGCAATCATTCATAAGATGCATAAAAATATAACCTATATGACACAAGACATGACCAGTCTTAAATTTTCAAAGCTATTGTTCAAGGACTAATCTTGTCCCCAAAGATAATCTCTGCTATAAGTATTGTGGAAACTAAAATTGCTGAATGCTTTGAGAAAATATTTTTTTAGCACAATTGCTATTGGATGTTTAAGTTTTGAACTAGTGGTATATTGGGAAATATAAATCTGTATAAATATCAACCTATTGGCTTGAGATCCTCCATGGAAGTGATGTGCACTCTGTGTTTACTAGTGTTCCATAGTTATGAACAGTTGCAGAAGCAAGTAAGATAATAAATATTTGGAGCACATAAGTTGCATGAAATACATGGAAAAAAATTCGTAACTGAATACCAAGTATAAAAGATCACTTTATGAGCAGAAACAGTAAACACTGAATCTATACAGCAAAAGGTAGAAGATATTGCAGTTGGTGTCTTGACTAATGTTTTGGACTGTTAAGAACAATATGTCATTACAACTGACTTTATCATAGACACAATGAATGGCAAAGACAGTAAACCATTGAGAAAACCTATATAGAAACTTCATGTTATATACTTAGAAAAGATGTGATTTAAATATATAGGTAATAGGAGACTATATTCATATAAACAAAATCTGATGGTGTTCACATCAAAGAGAGCTACTAAAACTGAAGAAATAAATTTTGAACATTTTTTTATATCTGACTAGACGCATTGAACTGTCTCTTTCCATATGCCTAAAAAGGTTTGTTCTGGATAGCAGTTGAGAAATGATCCTTTTGCAGTGTTTAAGGTAGCTATATTTCAAAAAGAAGAACTATTGTGGAAGAAATATCTGGGATGAAAAAAATCAGTATTGATTAAATGAAATGCTATCTAAATGTATGAAATGCTATCAAATTGTAAGAGTCAAGGTTAACGAGCTCAGGGTACCATCTAGAAATATCTTCAAAAATGATAATAAGTAGGAATACTTCATAACATTACAGAAAATTCAAAAATCAAATATTCGTTAATAAGTTACATTTAAGGATAGGCAATCAAAAATTAAGGAAGCTTAAATATATAAATAATAATTAAAAAAATTTTAAAGAGAACCAAATTGTCAGTTAATTGATGGTGTGAATTTTTTCACAATGACTTTAAATAAATCTACAGAAATGAACATTCTCACAAATTATGTATCTGAAGTCTAAGATATAGTTGACCGAAGTTAAAATAATGAAAAAAGCATCATACAAATAATAATGATAATAGAAATCATAGTTTGATGTGGGATTCTCCTCTGTATGCTGTAATTACTATTGATTAATAAAGAAACTGTTTTGGGCCTATAGCAGGAGAGAACAGAGCTAGGTAGGGAAAACTATACTGAATGCTAAGAGAAAGAAGGTAGAGTCATGAGACCCCATATAGCCCTGCCAGAGATAGACACAAGACAGAACCTTGCTGGTAAGCCACAGCCACATAGCGATACACAGATTAATAGAAATGGGTTAAATTAAGATGTAATAGCTAGCCAATAAGAAGCTACAGCTAATGTGCCAAGCAGTGATTTAAACAATACAGTTTCTGTGTGATTATTTTGGGTCTGAGCTGGTGGGAAGAAACAAACAGACTCTACCACAAAAGTTTATCTATATTACTATTTTAAAATTAAAGTTTAGGACAAAATAAAAAAACAAACCCAAATCAAAATAACCAACAATCAAAAGACAACAACAGTAACAAAATAAAAAAACCCACAGGAGATAGAAAATAGATCTGCATAACAGAATTATTTAATGAAACAAGACATCTGATTATATTTTAAACTTATGGAATAAAGAAAAAATTTCAAAATACTGGAAATGGAAGCATATATGGCTGGGCATCATGGCATACAACTTCAGTCTCAGGATTCCAAGAATCCAAGAATATATCAATCATAGGAAAGTCTTAGTTGATGGACTTGTTTACTAATAAGTTGGCATTCAGATGTGCAGATTATCTTAGATTTCCCAGGAGGCTGTCCTAGGAGGACCATGGTGTTAAGGACAGCATGGGCTACATAGCAAAATCAAGGTAGGTCATCATCACTACAAAATAAAGCCCTATGTCAAAAAAGGAAACAAGGAAAGCAAAGCAAAGATAGGCAAGAAAAAAATAAAGAAAAGAATAAAAGGAAAGAAGGGACTTTGGATTTTGAGATATGTAGGTTAGCTGAGCATGCACAAGGCCGTAGTAAAAATTTCAAAGTTTAAATTTACTGTAGAGTACAAAGTGTTCTTTTCTATCTCTTCTGATTGATTTTAGTTTGAAGTCTGTTTTGTTAGGTATTAGGATAGCTACACTCACTTTTTTCCTAGGTCAATTTGTTTAGAAAACCTTTTCCCAAACCTTCACCCTGAGGTAATGTCTGTCTTTGAGGTTGAGGTGTGTTTCTTGTATAATGCAGAAGGATGGATTCTGCTTTCATATCCATTCTCTTAGCCTGTGTCTTTTTAATAGGTAAATTGAGTCCATTGATACTAAAATATATTAAAGAACAGTGGTTGTTAATTCCTGCAATTTTTGGTGGCAGTGTTTTGTTTCCTTTTGTTAAGCTATCTTTTGCATGTCTTTTTTGTGGGTGTAGTTAACTTCCTTGGGTTGGAGTTTTTCTTCTAGTACTTTCTGTAGGGCTGGATTTGTGAGTAGGTACTGCTTCAATCTGGTTTTGTTATGGAACATCTTGTTTTCTCCCTTGATAGTGATAGAATGCTTTTCTGGGTACTAATAGGAGCTTATCAATGCTGGCCTGACAGAGAAGAAACAGCATATGGCCAAACTAGTTCCTCTCAATGTGCTTGATAGTTGTTTGACTGGAGCAGACTGTTGGACCACTGGCAGTGGCAATAGGATTTATTCCTACTGCTTGTACTGGCTTTTTGGGAACCTATTCTCTTTGGATGGATACCTTGCTCAGCATATATATAGTAGTTAGTGCCTTGATCCTTCCTCAAAGCAATGTGCCTTACCCTCTCTGAGGAGTGGAAGGTGGTTGAGATTGGAGGGAGGTGGAGAGGCTGGGAGAAGAGGATGGAGTGGGAACTGGGATTGGTATATAAAATGAGTAAAGATAATCTGCTTTTTAAAAAAAATCTAAAAATGTTAAAAAAATAAATTTATTATAGAACTCAGAAAACATGACATTTTACGAGTGAAATTTCAACACAATTTGCCTGGATTATTGGCAGACCATTCCAGCAAAATTAATCATTTGTGATTTAGAAAATGCAATTAACAAGCACTAATGGACATAAATTGAATTCTGAAGACAACCATCAGAAAATACTAATTATTTTCATGCATACTTGGGACATTTGCAAATATTGATTATGCTAAAGGGTACAGGAAGTCAAGTTTGCAGAGAATTGGTATCTAAACCTTAATTAAGTTAAATGTCAATAATTAAAAAGACAAATTTTTAATTTCTTCCCTTTGAAAATAGAAAAGGCAAACTTTAATTCAAGTAATATTTTAAAAAGTAACAACAGAAATTTTGAAATGTGAATAACTAAGTAATAATTATATTTTATATGAAACACTTAGACTAAGTTAAACTGCTATTTAGGAGTAAAGCAGTAGTAATAGTAGTAACAGAGGACTTGATTTTGGTTCCCAGCACCCACATGGCCCCTTGTAACCACCATTAGCTCCAGTTTCAGGAGGATTCAATGTACTCCTCAGATCTTTATGGACCCCAGATACACACTGCACACACATGCAGGAAACACACTCATACATATAAATGTTTGCAGCAGAAATTTTACAAAGAAAAAAATTAATTTTTAAGAAGAAATGCAATTTCCTTTGTGTCAATCATACCTCAGTCAATAAAGTGATTTTTTTCAAATATTAATGATAATAGTCCAGAAAAAAAGTGGAAAATGAAAAGGACATACAAACAGCAAAGTTTATTCTTTGGAAATATTAATAAAGTAGGCATATGTTGGAAAAATCTTATTTAAAAGACAAAAAGAGAATTTGGAATTCTAGAAATGAAGAGTGGCATTTATTAAACATATAGCATATATTAAAGAGATAATAAATTTGAGGAGCATGATACTTGCCTGTAATCCCTGGACTCAAGAAGTTAAAGCACAAGAATCAACAGTTCAAAGCCTGGACTAACATAGCAAGACCATATAAACAGTATAATAAGAACAATTTTATGTCAAATTGAAAAATTAAGCTAATAAAATTCTAGTCACATATAAATAATGAAAATGTATATAAACTATACAATCTTACACTTCTAATAACAATGAATATGTTTAATGAATTGATTAAGATTCTTTCTACAAAAAATCCTGATGTGAATATTTCTGCTAACGATTTCTGCTAACGATTTCTTTGAAAATGTAGAATTTCTTCTAATCCAGTTCATAAAAATATTATAATATTATAATATGATTCAAGGTAAAAAATGTGAAAGAGGAAATCACAAACCATTCTCACTCATAATCTTGGTTTTTAAAAATTATAAAATTAAAAACTAATATAAGAACATAAAATACAAATACATAGTGCATGATCTGAATTCATATCAAGAAGCTAAGAGTTGCCCTGGAAAAGGAATAGCTGTTACTAATTATACTAGCATATTGAATGAATGAAAGGAAATGACCTCAAGTTGGCACTGAAAACACATTTGATGCAAGTGATGATTAATGGTAATTGTCAGTTTGAAGGAATTAAGAATCACCTAGAAGACAGGCCTCTGGGCAAGCCTACAGGGGGCGATTTTGATTTCCCTTAAGTGAATAGACATGCCAACTGTTAATTCTGCTGAAGTCCTGGACTGTATAAGGACTGTACAACAGAGAAAGGTAGCAGCAGCTTTGCTCTCACTGCCCTTTACTTCCTGGTTATGGTTGGGTAAAACCAGAAGCTTTGATTTCTTGTTGCCTTGATTTTCCTACCATGATGGATTTGGACTCCGGTTCAGAATAAACCCTTGCTTCCTTAACATTGCTTTTGTTAGGATATTTTATCATAGCAGTGGGTAAGAAAAACTGAGTAGAACTCAACAGCTTAGCACTTCATGATGCAAACTTTTATCAAATTAGCTTTGAAGAAATATGTCCTACTACAAATTAATGTGTCTTTCAATGTCCTAAAATATTTTCTATGTTATAGGAAAATGGTTTAAAATACTCTCTTTATGCCAAGTATGGTAAAGTAGGCCTGTAATCCTAGCACTCGAAAGAGGCAGAAAAATCACAAATTTCAAGACATCCTGACCAAAATAAAGAGACCCTGTCACACAAAGAATAAAAACATTCTATTTGATATTAAAATTAATATAGCATTGCTTAGTATAAAACTATTGAAGAACCTCTGGTAAGTATTGGTGTTTGCAATAAGGCAAGTAAAAAGGTAAAGTTCCAAGAGCTCAAACAGGGCTAAAGATGGAGCTTCATGATTTCATATCATGCAGAAAGGTCTTGGTTGATCCTCAGCACAGAAATGTAAAAAAGTAAAATAAAATATATCAGAAGCAAACCATAAGGCCCCTCAAAATAAACATGGTAAAATACGTATAGGGTATAAAACTAAAAGTTACAAAAACTCACAGTTGCATATTCAAACTTTTAATTACAAAGGGTAGTTCATGTTTGTGGGCAAGAAGTCTTAATATTAAAAAAAAAGAAGTCTTAATATACAGATGTGAATTTTCCTATGTGAATCCACAAATCTACAGAAATCATTTACTATTTGGAAGTAGTGCAATAGTTACTTTAGCTTAAAATCCACTGAGTAACTAACTTTAGAAAGATTATGTGTGTTTACCTTTCCCTACGTTTAGCAGGTGGAAAGATTTTGCAGGAGAGAAATTTCCCATATAACAATGCTGACAATTGGCTATAATAATCAGAAATAGGTCACTAAGGGCTACAGTGAATCTGAGTAAAGAAACACTTTGATAAAATTCTTTTCCTCCACTGTTGCACCTGTCCCCTTCCTCTTCTAATCTAGTTCTCAGTGACATCCCTAGAATTTAGTGCCCTACTTAAAATAAGTACTTGCTTTGTAACTCCTTAATAAATGTATTATTCTTTTCCTAATAATTACAAAAGAATCACACTTTGATCATTTCTTTGGACTTCTTCCTCATTGAAAATCCCAACATACAGATAAAAGTAATAAAACTGTTGTAAAGACAGGGGGCCCCTTGTTTGTCCCAGCTGTCCAGCTAGCTTACACTCAAAATAACCACACAGAAAGAGAATAATTAAAACACTGATTGGCCATTAGCTCTAACTTCTTGTTCGCTAACTCTTACATATTAGTTTAACCCATCTCCACTGATCTGTGTATTGGCATGTGGCAGTGGCTTACTGGAGATTCTAAGCAGTGTCCATTTCAGGCAGAGGATCCAGACTTCTCTGACTCTAGTCTTCTTCCTCCCAGCATTCAGTTCTGTTTTTTCTGTTTACCTAGGTTCCACCCTATCAACTAGGCCAAGGCAGTTTCTTTATTCATTGACCAATGAAAGCAGCACACAAACAGAAGGAACTCCTATACCAAAAAACTCTTGCACAAAGAATGAAGTTGGATTTTTCTCACAATATTTAAAGTTTAATTCTAAATAATGATTTTAAATGAAATAAAGTTTATAAATTTTCTGGTAAAATGTTAAGAGTTTTTTCTGTTATAAATGCAAAAACAATTCTGCAAGTCTGGGGATCAAATCTGGGCATTGTTCATGTCAGCCAACTGCTTTTCCACTGACTTATATCCTCTGTCCTAAGGATTTATTTAACACAGAACAAAAAATATTCTGTATTCAATACAATATAACACAGGCAGCTATATTCAATATGCATACTTCTGCTTATCTAAAGACACCATACATATAAACCACAGCTAGAAAGCAGTACTTTTAAGACATTTAACCAGAACAACATCAATATTGAAAATATACAAACAATATCCACAATTCAAGAAATTAATAGCAACTCAATAAAATGGGCACAAGATTAGCATAGGATTTAATAAAATTAAAAATAAAGTTTCCGAAAATCAGATAGATAAATCTACTGGAGGACCATAGACCCTGACTATAGTGGCATGCTCATTTAAATACCAGTCTTTAAATGTCTGGGGGTATCAGTTTCTGAAGATCATGTAAATACAAATGGTGCAGGAGATCCTTCTGCAACAGATTGGCACTCCAGCGTAGTAAAATAACTCCACATAAAACCTGAGAGGGCTTGAAAAGGAATTCTAGATACAAATATAGAGTTTAGCACAGCTGGCGGCGTGCTATAGCTCCTTTAAAAGAGAATTTCCTGACTCAGCCAACATACTCCTCCCCCCCAAAAAAAGCTGTGTGGTCTTAAAATGTGTGTTCTTGGGCTGTGCTGCCATTATAAAAGCCAGATACTAAGCATTTCAATGCCATTTGTGGGCCCAGGTGTTTCTGTGCCCACTTGGGGTCAGAAGGAAAGTATCTGAGATCATGCCCATGGCTCACCTCTTCCTGCCTGGACAGACAGCAAGATCAGGTCTACTAGGCTTGGGCAGGCAGGAAAGCATGGCAGATTCCCGCTGCCATACACAGAGATGTTTCCAGGCTGCACAGTGCTCTGCATGGCAGATTTGGCAGTAACTAAGATAAAAAAGAGTTTATGTGCTTCAGGCTCATTCTCAGATTTAAAGTGCAGAGTGCAGCTCCTACCTGGTGGCCTTAGAGCTAGCAGAAATGTCTCCATTTTGAAATTGGAGACAGGTGGAGCCAACATCCAGAGCAGCTGCAACCAAGCTGTTTAGCATTTTAAAAGTTCTTCAAGACAGTAGAGAATTAAAGACAAGGCAATAGGACAGATTCAGACATAAAAGACCGCTAAATGGATCACAGTGTGGAATAAATGTACATAGGTATGGGAGAGAAAAGACAGAGTATAGAAAGTCATAAAATAAAATTAATGCTTTAAAAAGGGGTAAAGTCTTTAAAGAGACAGAGTACAGATAATCATAGATTAAAGGATATTGTCATAGGACAATCTTACACCAATTTGATTAAAAAAGGGGTATTTTATTGGAGGGGATAAAACTTACAGATCAATGTCCCAAACCATGTTCCTCTGGTCGCAAACAGGAAACCGAGTCTAGCAGTCAGCACG
>JAQHUG010000341.1:25746-40492 GCA_028555095.1 Dicrostonyx torquatus | reverse complement strand
CTCTTCTGCATGTATTGGCTTTTGGGGAACTTATTATATATGGATGCACATCTTCCTAGACCGAGATGGAGGGGGATGGCCTTGTGCTTCCCATAGGGCAGGGTATCCTTCCCCATCTTAAGGAAGCAGTGGGAGGTTGGTGGGGTAGTGGGGAAGCGGGAGGGCCCAGGAACATGGGGAGTAAATGTAAATTTTTCTTTTAACAATAAAAAAAAGAAAAAAAAGAAAGTGACTTGAAGATTTTCTAGACAAGATATTCAAATGAAAGATTTTTAATACATTCAAATGGCTCAAAGAAAAGATGAATACACTTAAAGAAAACAAAAGAAGACAAAACATACAATCAAATAAGAAAGTTAATCTAAGACATGAAAACAGAATCTACCAAAGAGTTATTGCTGAAGAAAACTCAAACTAAAATTATGTTGGATATGAAAAACATGATAAACCAAACAGAAAACCTCAGTGCAGAGTTCATCCAACAGTATAAGTCATGTCAAAAACAGAACCAGGGATGGAAGACAAAGTGGAAGAATTAGATCACTCAGTTAAGGTTGGTGATTACACACACACACACACACACACACACACACACACACGCACACACACACACACATTCCTATAAACCTACAAGAAGCTTACAGATCACCCCATAGTTTGGATCAGAAAAGAAAGTCCTCTTGACATATAATAATCAAAAGAAAAATATTTAAAGTTTCAAGGGGAAAAGACAAAGTAATATATAAAGGCTGAATGATTAAAATAACACCTCATTTCTTAATAGAGACAGTAAAAGCCAGGGGAGCCTGAAAAGATATACTACACTCTCAGAGACCATAGATCCCAACCAAAACTACTATATCCAGCAAAACTTTCAGTTACAATAGATCGAGAAACTAAGACATTCCATAATAAAACCAAATTTAAGCAATATCTATCTTCAAATCCAATTCTACAGATTGTGCTAGAAGGAATACTCTAGCATAAAGTGTTTAATCACACCCATGAAAACTCATGGAAATACAAGTAATAAATGATCCTGGATCACCAAATTAAAAGGGGGAAACACATACGAGGACACACACACACACACACACACACACATACACACACCACTACCACCACAAACAATAGCAACATATCAGGAACCAACAAAAAATTCTCATTGATGTTTGTTAACATCAGTGTTGTCAATTCCCAAAGAAAAAGACACAGACTAATTGAATGTATGGGAAAGCAGGGTCCATCCTTTGCTGCATCCATGAAACATAACTTAACATCAAGGATAAACATCTCCTTGAGATAAAGAGTTGAAAAAGATATTCCAGGCAAATGGACCTAGGAAGCAAACTGGCATGGCCATTTTAATATCTGACTAAAGAAACTTCAAACCAAAACTAATTAGAAGAGATAAAGACCATGCATACTTATTAAAAGAAAAATCTACCAAGAGGTCATTGCAATACTTAACATTTATGAACTAAATTAAGGGCATCAAAATTGATAAGCACCACTCATTGACCCTCAGACCCTGATAACAGGAGACTTCAGTACCCCACTCTCACCAAAATATAGGTCATCCAGACAAAAACTAAACAGAGGAATGCTGGAACTAACTGACAAGAACTAAATGGACCTAACATATCTATCAAACATTTCAGCCAAACACAAAATAATATACCTCCTTCTCAGAACCTCACAGAATGTTCTTTTCAAAACTTAAATAACAAGTTTAAAATTTATTTTACATAGCAACCAGTTTTCTCTTCCTCCTCTCCTCTTATCCCCTCCCCTTTCCCATCGAACCTCCCATCCACTCCTCCTCCATCTCCAGAAAAAGACAGGCCTCCCAGGGGCTTGCACAAAGCCTGGCACACCAAATTGAGGCAGGACTTAGCTCTTCCCCTTACATCCAGGCAGGACCAGGGAATCCAGCATAGGGAACAGTTTACCAAAAGCCAGCTAAGTGCTAGGGAGCAGTCCTGCTCTCACTGAAAAGCCTTCCTAAGAGACCAAACTACATGACTGTCACACTCATACAGAGGGCCTAGGTCGGTCCCATGCAGGCTCCCTGACTCTTCATTTAGTGTCTATGAGCTTAGTGATCTCAGGTCAGCTATCTGGCTCAATCTCTTCTTCCTTTCTTCTGCTGGGAGTTCATCCAAAATTTACCACATACATGGTCACAAAGCAAGTCTCAACAGATGCAAGAAAATTGAAATAACACCTTGAATCCTATCACATTTCAACAACAATAGGAACAATAAAAAGGTTGCAAACTCATGGAAACAGAATAATGCTCTACTGAATAAAAAATGGGCCAAGAAAGAAGCCAAATAATTTCTAAAATAAAATGAAAATGAATAAGCAAGTTCACAGCACTAAGTGCCTACTTAAAAAGGAGAGATCACATTCTAGTCTTTGTTCTAGTCTGAAAGCGCCAGAACAAATAGAAGAAATCACATCCAAAAGGAATAGATGGAAAGAAATAGTCAAATTTAGGGCTGAAATAAAAAATAGAAGCAAAAAGACAAGCAAAACAGTACAAAAATCAATAAAACAGAGCATTTGCTTTTTTAAAAAATCAATAAGATTGACATACTTTTATCAAAATTAAATAATATGCAGAGCGAGAAAAAGCAAGTTAACAGAATTAGATCTGAAAAGGGAGACATAACAATAGATACAGAGGAAATCCAGAGAATCCTAAGTACATACTTTAAAAATATGTACTCCATCAAATTGAAAAACAAACCTAGGTAATTTTCTTTCTATATATGACTTAGAAGAATTAAATCAGGACCAGATCAGCCATTTATACAGAACTATGACCCCTAGTGAAATAAATTAAATAATAAAATGTTTCCCAACCCAAAACATTCCAAGGTCAAATGGTTTTAGCATAGAATTTTATCAATCTTCAAAATAGAATTAATACTCCTTAAATTATTTGACAAAATAGAAACAGAAGCAATCTTGCCTAATTCATTCTAAAAGGTCACATTTACCCTGATACCCAAAGCAAATAAAGACCCAACAAAGAAATAGAATTACAGACCTATTTCCCTTATAACTATAGATACAAAAATTCTCAATAAAACACTTGCAAACCAAATTCAAGAATCCATCTGTGCTGGTTTGAAGGATAATGGCCCCTATGGAGTGATACTATTAGTGTGCTTGGCTTTGTTGGTGTAAGTATTATTAGTAGGTAGTAATGTGTCACTGTAGGTGTGGGCTTTGAGGTCTCCTATGCTCAAATGGCACTCAGTGACACAGTTTCTTGTGGATCAAGATGTAGAACTCTCAGATCCTTCTCCAGCACCATGTGTGTATCTGCATGCTGTCTTGTCCCACAATGATGATAATGGACAAAAATTTTGAAATTGTAAGCCACCCCAATTAAATGTTTTCCTTTATAGAAATTGCTGTTGTCATGGTGTCTCTTCACAGTAATAGAAATCCTCACTAACATAATCAAAATTTCATTTTCCATGATCAATGAGGCTCTATCTCATCATATGTAAATCAATAAATGAAATCTACTATATAAATAAGCTGCAAAACAAAAACTACAGTGCCATCTCCTTGCATGAATAAAAGGTAATTGACAAAATCCAGTGCTGTAGTCAGAGACTGCTCATTTGGTTCCTGGCTCCCAGACCTGAAATAATCACACTGAAACTATATTAATTGCAACACTGCTTGTTCAATGACTCTAGCATATTCCTAGCTAGCTCTTACATCATAAATCAACCCTTTTCTATTCATTTGTATATTGTCATGTGGTTGTGGCCTACCAGTAAGGGTCTGTCCAGTGTCCAGCGTCTGTCTCCTGCATAGGCTACATGGCTTCTCATTGACTCTGCCTACTTTCCCCTCCTCTATCTGCTTGAAATTCCTGCCTGCAATAGACCAAAAGCAGCTTTTTTTGTTAACCAACAGTATTCACAGCATACAGAGGGAAATCCCACATCACAATGCCTCTTCTTTATAAAAGCTCTGGGGGAAGTTAGGGAAACAAAGTGAATAACTCAGCATAATACAAGCAATTTACATCAAGCTCCAGCCAACATTGACTTAAATGGAAAATCAAAGCATGTCCACTAAAATTAGGATAAGGACAAGGTTGTCCTCTCTCCATACCTATTCAATATAGCACTTTATGCTTTATGTAGGGAAATAAGACAACCGAATGAGATCAGGAGGATACAAATTGAAAAGGAAGAAGTCAAAGTATCTTTATATGCAGATTATATGTTAGTGTTCCTAAGTGATCCCACAATTTCTGCTATGAAACTCATATATCTTATAAACACTTTCAGCATAATAGCTTGCTTCAAAATTAGCTCACAAAAAAAATCAGTAGCCTTTCTACAAACAAATGACAAGTAGAATGAGAAAGAAATCATGGAACTATTGCCTTTCACAATAACCTCAACATAAAATATCTTGTGGTATCTCTAACTAAGCAAATGAAAGTCTTTTATGATAAAAGCCTTAAGACATTGAAGAATGAAGTTGGAGATTATCAAAAGAAGGAAATATCACTCAAGAACATAGATCAGTAGGAATAAATTTGTAGTATCAATGTGGAAATCAAGGTAGTGGTTCATAAGAAAGTTAGAAATCAATTTACCTCAAGATCCAGCTCTACCACTCTACCCAAAGGATGCTTCATTCTACTACAAAGATGCTTGCTCAACCATGTTAATTCCTTCTCTATTTGTAATAGCCAGAAATTGGTTTCTCTTAAAAGATGAATGAATAAAGAAAATGTGGTACATTCACACAATGGAATATTACTCAGCTATACAAAAAATGAAATAATGAAATTTGTATGCAAATGGATGAAACTAGAAAAAAACATCCTATATGAGGTATCCCCTTCTCAGAAAGACAAATGTGGTATATATCATTGCTAGGCAAGCTACAATCTGTATAACCACGGAGATTAGGTATATTGTAAGAGACTAGTGGGGAGAGATTGATCTTCCTTGGAAAGAGAAAAAGAACATATAGTTATGGATAGATAGGCATAGGGGAACTGGAATGGGAGAATCAAATGGGAGGGAGTGAAAAGAGGGGGGCAAGGGAGGAAAAATAAGGAGAGACAGCTAAATTTTGGGGTATTCAGGGGGTCAAATGGAAATTTAATACTGTTGTAAGGAAAGTTGCTAGTTGATCCCTGGCTGTTCAGCCCTGAAATAATCACAGAGAAACTGTGTTAATTAAATCACTGCTTGGCCTATTAGCTCTAGCTTCTTATTTGCTAACTCTTACAACTTAATTTAATCCATTTCTATTAATCTGTGTATCTCCACGTGGCTGTGGCTTACTGGCTAAAGTTCCATCCAGCTCTGGTGGGGCTACATGACTTCTCCCTAACTCCTCCTTTCTCCCAGCATTCAGTTTAGTTTTCCCTGCCTACCTTTATTCCCTGCACAGGCCCAAGACAGTTTCTTTATTAACCAATGGTATTCACAGCATACAGAGGAGAATCCCACAACATAATACAATATATCTCTGAAGCTTCTGGTACTGGAAATGGTTTACATTTAATTCACTTTGCTGAAGTGTTCTCATCTAAATAACCCAGGATATTGTCAAAGCTGCTGGTGGCTCTCCATAAATTAACAGTAAGGTCTCATCACTGAAGATAGTACCTACACAACTCACTGAACACTAAGTTGAGCTGGTGCCTATCTAGATCCTTCACCTCTAAATATTAGTGTTCATGGTACTGAAAGGTAGTCTGCATGCCACCAAAGGAGAAAGGTAATCACTAACTCAGCTAACAATCTTTTGATATAGGTACACTGGTGACCAGCATGCAACGTGTTCTAGTGAAATGTTGGCACGGAATTTGGGGGAGTAAGCAACCAATATCTAATTTGAATTAATGCCATTTCCATGAGACAGAACTCATACTCAATGCTACTTGAGTAGCCAAGAACCTGAGATTAGATTGGCCAGGAACCAGGGAGCAAACCAAATACTATTGTTCTACAGAAAGAACAAAGAATAAAATGACTCCCGATGACATACTGCTATCCTTTTAGATCAGTGTCTCATTCAGCCATGATCAGAGAAGCTTCTACCAGCAACAGATGGGACCAAATACAGTCCCACATCCCCACAAAAGCTGCTAAGAACATAGGTGAGCAAGTGTATTGTATAATGGAGTGTACTTTGGGTATATACCCAGGAATGGTATAGCTGGGTCTTGAAGTAGGTCAATTCTCAATTTTCTGAGAAATAGTCACAGTTATTTCCAAAGTGGCTGTATAATTTTCCAGTCCTGTCAGCAATGGATGAGTGTTCCCCTTGTTTCACATCCTCACCAGCATGAGCTGTCACTTGTGTTTTCTTTTTTTTTTTTTTTTAATCTTAGCCATTCTGAAAGGTACAAGATAGAATCTCAGAGTCATTTTGATTTGCATTTACCTGATGGCTAAGGGATGTTAAACATATGTTCAAGTGCTTCATGGCTATTTGAGATTCCTTTGTTGAGAATTCTGTTTATATCTGTACCCCAGTTTTAATTGTATCATTTGGTTTGTTGATGTCTAGTTTCTTGAATTCTTTATGTATTTAGGCAATCAGCCCTCTATCAGATATGGTGCTGGTGAAGAACTTTTTCTATTTTGTAGGGTGCCATTTTGCCTATTGATGGTGTCCTTTGCCTTACAGAAACTTTTCAGTTTTATGAGGTCCCTTTTATTACTTGATTACCTCAGTGCCTGTGCTATTGGTGTTTTGTTCAGGAAGTTGTCTCCTATGCCGATATGTTCAAGGCTATTTTCTAGTTTCTCTTGAATCAGGTTCAGTGTATCTGTTTTTATGCTGAGGTCTTTGATCCACTTTGATGAGTTTTTATGGGGGTGATAAAGATCTATTTCAATTCTTCTACCTGTTGACATCTAGTTAGAACAGAACCATTTGTTGAAGATGCAATCATTCTTCTATTCTACATTTTTTGCTTCTTTATCAAAAATTAGGTACTCATAGGTGTGTGGATTTATATTTGTGTTTTCAATTTGACTCCATTGATCAATCTGTTTTTATGTCAATACCATGTATATTATTATTATTATTATTATTATTATTATTATTATTATTATTGTGTAGTAAGATTGAAATCAGGGATGGTGATAGCTCTAGAAATTCCTTTGCTGTGCAGGATTGTTTTACATATCCTGGGCTTTTTGTTTTTACATATGAAGTTGAATACTATTCTCCTGAGGTCTGTGAAGATTTGCGTCGGTATTGTGATGGGGATTGAATTGAATCTGTAGATTTCTTTTGGTAAGATGGCCATTTTTACTATTTAAATCCTACTGATCCATGATCATAAAAGATCTTTACATTTTCTGATATTTTCTCTAATTCATTTCTTCAAAGACTTGAAATTCTTGTCAATCAGGTCTTTCACTTGTTTGGTTACAGTTACCCCAAGATAGTTTATGCTTTCTTTGTGGCTATTGTAAAGGGTGTTGCTTCATTGACTTCTTTCTCAGGCATTTGTTTTTTATATATAGGAGGGCAATTGACTTTTTTGAGTTAATCTTGTAAAGTTTCCAAGGTCAACGTTCAAGAAACTGATGTCAAACTTCTAGTTAAATCAGTAAAGTTATTTATCTGCTCATGGTTAGTAGTTAAAATGAGTGATTTAGAGAATAAAAAATTATGTGTAATTTAGGCATATTTAATAATATTTTGTTTCTGCCCAAGCTTTATCTAAGCACTGCTTAGTGGTTAAAACTACTAGACTCATGTAATGGATCTTCTGTTTGTCCATTAATCATAGCTGGATCTCTACAAGTAGGCCCTAGAAAACTGTAGGGCATAATGTAACTTGGTGTGGGGTATGCAACATGTTCTCTTGTTCAGGGATACCATGGAGACCTCACAGGGTGTTCTACAAATAGGACAGTAACACAGTGGGGTAAAAACCTTCAATGTTTCCAAGCTAAGACATAATCGGATATGACAATTGACTTATCTTCACATAGATGCGACAACTGATGAAAAACAAAAGCTAAAGGAGACAGGGCTCCTCTCAAGCCCAGGTAATCACTGTCGACCAATTTTTCAACTGTCCTTGACATTAAAAAGGAAAGGGTTAATTTTGCCCACCTGCATGGTCTTAAACACCCAACAGGATAGTATTACTAAAGATTAAAACGGTTCATGTGTTTGTTTAACACTCCATGTGATCACACTCCCAGACATTAGCCCAAGTACATATGGGGTGTTATTTAAACAACTGTTTCAGGCTAATGATTTTTTTTCATGATAAAGCAAATGCTGCCCAGACAGAAGGCATCAATTTAACACTGCATAGCCTACCTACTACAACTAAGATAGTTGAGGCCATTATAGTTGTAACCTAAAATATTAAATAATAGTCAAACTTCTCTCTTTTCCTCTCTAGAAGCCATCTACGAGGAAACCTAAACCTTGATTCTAGTTACTCCAGCAACTATCAGAGTTTCCTAAAGCATATCCTGGGTTCATAACTCTTGAGTCTTGGCTTGTAGGCCCAAAGGAAATGCCTATCAAGATATTCTAATAAAATTTTCAATTTGGACATTAAAATATATGTCTCTATCCTCTATTTTCTATTCTGGCTTCTTCTGATTTCTTTCCTGGGATGAGTAACACTAATAACCTTTGCCTTTGCTTTTCCTTTTGAATCTCTTTCCAGGCACCAATTAAAGACTCCTCCCTACACGTGGAATTTTTTAACATAAAAGTACTGATACAGGTTTGTATTTTTTAAGAGCGGTCTCCTGGTGGGATACTGTGACGGCTACATTCAATACCTTTATTAAGGTAGCTGAAACCTGGTCATTTTTTTTTGCTTCAGTTCCACATTGGCTTCATGGTGTTAGGGTAGGGGACAGTGACAAGAATAGGAGGCTAAAAGTGGCTAGGCTAAAAAGACTCCTAGGAAAAGTAATCAGTTTCTTACGTAAAACTCCGAAATTTCATTGAGCCTCTTGGCAGTCTCATCCTTGTCAAAGTTTAGAGATATCAAAAGCATTTGGAGGCTCTGAGCCCTCATCTTATTCCTAAATGATTTTATGATTATCTCCTTAGAGGGAGGAATGTCAGAGTAGTAATAAATCCCCATTAAGGAAAGAGTTTTGTTCAAGAGAAAAGAATATCTGAATTTGGAGGAGACCTATATTCCAGTTGAGCAGGGTCAATTACCTGGCCAAGTGACTACCCATAGAAAAGTAGCTTCATCTTAAGCTACACCAAATATATAAGTGGAGTAATTAGTCTTTTAATGTATTTTTCCTGCCTAGAATCCCAGCTCCTTGCACAGTATCTTAGAGTGCTATAATCATGCATCTTTGTAAGTCTGCTGGTCTTGTTCTGTATTCAGACTCATGATTATCTTAAATATCACCATAGAACCTTCGTCTAACAACAGATGGAGACAGAGGTAGAGTCCCATATCAGAGCACTGGACTGAGCTCCCAAGGTCCAATCGAAGAGCAGAAAAAATGAGAGTATGAGCAAAGAGGATGAGACAGTGAAGGGTTCATCCACTGAAACAGTTTACATGAGCTAATGGGAACTCACCAACTCCAGCAGGACTGGAAGGAACAAGCATAGGACCAAACTAGTCCTTCTGAATGTAGTTGACAGTTGTTTGATTGGAGCAGACTGAGGGGTCATTGACAGAGGTACTGGGATTTATCTCTACTATGTGTACTGGCCTTTTGGGATCCTAATCTCTTTGGATGTATTTTTTGCTGAGCCTAGATGTAGTAGGGAGGGCCTTGGACCTTCCACAAAGGTCGAAGTGCCTTACCCTCTCTTAGAATTAGAGGGGGGTGGGGTAGAAGGGTGTGTGGAGGGCATGGGAGGAGGGGAGAGAGTGGAAATTTGGATTAATATTGTTTTTAAAAAAATCTAATAAAAAAGAAAGAAAATCATAACTTCTTTTGTTCTATTTCCTAAGCTTGCTTTTCCTAATATTTTCCTAATACTTTGGGCTTCTCTGACATTTGGGTTTCCATACCTCGCTTTAAGGCTCCCCTTTCTACCATATGTTACTTTTTTGCCATGTATGACCTCCATCTCTGTTTAAATGTTATGGTATTTTTTTCTGTCTTCTATTCTCCTCTTCTGGACAGCTGTTGATATTTATGGCTTGCTGCCTGTCATGGAGATTTCTTTAAAACTGTAATAAAGCTTTCCTTAAGCTACAAACAAGAAACAAAAGAAACAGCAGTGGCAGATACAGATTACCCCTTTCTTTCTTTCTTTTTTTTTTTGGTTTTTTGAGACAGGGTTTCTCTGTGGCTTTGGAGCTGTCCTGGAACTAGCTCTTGTAGACCAGGCTGGTCTCGAACTCACAGAGATCCTCCTGCCTCTGCCTCCCGAGTGCTGTGATTAAAGGCATGCACCACCACCGCCCGGCCCAGATTACCCCCTTCAAATTGTTGTTCAGTAGGGTCCTATAGAACCCCTTAAAGTATAAAAGCTATTGTTATTCCTCTTGGTTATCCACCAAAACATTGTGGTAAGACTCAATTTCTGAACAGATCATATGCTTCAGTTATAGGACATGAAGAAATCAAACTGTTGCACACCAGGAAGCTTCATCTCTACTGGCTAGTTTTCATAGTGCAAGAAGGTTCTTTCACAAAACCAGGGTGAAAAATCATCAGCCTTACCTTTTTGTGAACCCTATGAACCACAATAACAGCTGGCCTGGCAAGGTATGCTGACTGATGCAATAGTGGTATGAATGCTATGGGAATAACCAATTGCTTTGTGATTGGATTTAAGGCCTGATCCACAAAAATGCAACACCTATCTGGTACTCTTAACTGAGCCATAAATCCATGGTTGTTGAGGTCATAGGTCATAATGGAGATCCTAAAAGAATTTTTCTGTTAAATAAACATGGTATTATCTTTATAACCATAGATTAGTACATCTCTAAAAGCTGAGACAAAGCCTCATTTTGCAATAGATAGTGATTAATACAAAGACCCATGACTAGTCAATATGTAGATAACAGGAGATAGTGGTGTGTTTGTCTCTAAAGTCTCAGAGATCATAAGAAGAAGATGAAGCAAAATGATTTCATGTTGTAAATTAAGGGAGAGGGGTGTGTGTTGTGTTCCCCAGCCGCCTGGCTCCCAAGCCCCCAGCTACTGGCCCACTCAGCCACTGGTTGCCTATACCCGAAATAAGCACGTGAGGATGGTATTCATTTAAACTCTGCCTGGCTTATTATCACTAGCCTTTTCCCGGCTAGCCCTCACCTCATAAACTAACCCATTATAAAAGTCTGTATGTCACCACGAGGTGGGTGACTTACTGGACGGTTCTACGGTACTTCCACCTGCAGCGAGGCCTCCTGACGACTGGCTCACTTCCTTCTCTTTTCCCAGAACTTCCGTTCTGTCTACTCCGCCCACCTAAGGGCTGACCTATCTTACAAGCCAGGCAGCTCTTTATTCAACCAATAAGAGTAATACAAAATACAGGAGAACACTCCCACATCAATTTCAAGAGCCAGAAGCAGTTGATAACTGTAGTAAAACCTCTTCTCTAGACACTGCAGAATGGATGCACCTGTGCATTCACAGTGACTAAGACAACATGCGCCAAATGAATATGAGCTCAAGATAGCCAAATTCCCAGCATGCAAGATCATGACATCTCACCCCTAACTGAGAAGCTATTGGAAATTGATAGCTCCTGAGGGAATGATAATTTTCTTTAGGGATACTGACTCTGAGAGGCTACCCATGTTTTAGTATATGATCCTCTACACATGAACATATAGGCAGCACTAAGTCAACTCAGTGGATAATATTATGTGATATGTATGAATGAGATTCTCAAATAATAAATTTTTAAATAATAAAAATATTTCCAAAATTTAAACATAATACTATATAAAAGAAAAATGAAAATGAATATACAACTGAAAAGATAAATTTCCAAAAGACTGTGAATTGAAATATCAAATTTAGAAAGTGAAGGGACAAAATACAAATTATGTTATTTAGAAATGAGTATACATGTGATAAAACTATATTTCAAAAGGCTAATGTGTTTATAATCATATAATTTAAGTATAGAAAAAAAATGATTATTATGTTCACTTCTCAAACTACCAAGAAGATACTTTACTGTCTTGGTAAGGTTTTTTGATTCCTCTGTATCTGCAAATTTCTTTGCAATCTGGACACATAATGGGATGTTTTTTTTTATAAATGAAAGGTGCATTGATTTTTATCATTCTTGAAGAAAGGCTCTAAAAGTTTCATATTCTAATTTCACCTTAAGTAACAGATGAAATTTACATTGCCATGTTTCTAAGCACCTTGATTAAAAAATTGAAATAAATCAATTCAGTCATCTTTCAGTTTCAGAATTATCAAGCAATTTAAGAAGTGGGGAACGATCACATTTGTGTTAAATATGACTAAATATTTCTGTGCTCTTTCTTGCAAATAGCCACAAACCTTCCATCTTCAACCACAACTTTAAAACAAATGTATTCATGTCAATTGAACTGATTTGACAAATGGCTTTAAATCTACTGAACAAGTTTCTTTTAAATTCTGGTCAACCAGGTTGCCTTCCTGTTGTGAAAAAGCTGTTTTTAAAGCCCATTCTTCTCACAAGCATTTATGTGCTTTAATGGATCTTATCTCAAGAGAAGTACAAGTTAAGTGCTCCATATACTCTCACCACCAAGTGGAAAAGAAAACATTAATCCAGAGCATGCATATGGCCCCATGTGGAACAAAGCTGACTCCCATTGACAGTCTTTTATTCAACATTCAAATACATTTAATGCATACAAATTTGATCTCAAGGATTGTGTTTTGAATATAGTTATGCAATCTGACCATACCTGGTTTCTTTGAGGAGACCTTGACATAAATATACCATTGCAATACAATGTTTTGCATGTAATATTAGGGATACACATAGTTTATTCAAATAAATAATAATATGGCAGCAGTGGTGTAGGAAGGTCCTTCTGTATTTCTGTTGCATTCATTGGTTGAATAAAGAGACTGTCTTGGCCTTTTGATAGGGCAGCCCTTAGGTGGGTGGAGTAGGTAGAATGGAAGGCTGTGAGAGAGGAGGCACTGGAGCAGACACCATGTTTCTCCAGCCCAAGATGGACTTTGATTAGAATCTTCCCGGTAAGCCACGCCCATGTGGTGATACACAGATTACTAGATATGGGTTAAACTAATATGTATAAGAGGTTAAAACTAATGGGCCAGGCAGTAATTTAATTAATACAATTTACATGTGGCTATTTAAAATGTAAGCTAGCCCAGCGGCTGGGAGCCGGGAGCTGGGGAACGCAGCCCCCACAGCCTGCTCCTTGGCGGGGACACAGCTCTCTGTGCCTCTTACTACACAGTAGGACACCTAACCTGATGTGGATGGAAGGAAAAGCATAAAGTCAGGGAAGCTTTGTTTGCATTGATTATACCTATAACAAAACCTAGTCTTGTTGTTGTTGTTTTGTGTGTGTAGAGACAGCATTAAAGAATATATTGGAATGAAGCACTAAGTCAAAAATGTGAGGGAAGGAGAATAAAACTATTCACTCGAAGTGTGACCCCATAAGTGGTTATGCCTGCAGAAGGAGATAAAAGCATCTCCTGGAGGTTCTGTTGGACACTATTGAAAAATTTAGCTGTCTTCCTGCTAATGTTCCAAATCATTTTAATACACTAATATTTGAAACATTGTTGATTTCTGGGAATGAGTTCCACTTGTTCTTCTTTATTCTATTGTCTGAAATCTCGTTTAAGACACTTGTATCAAAGCTCTTGAGTAAAGCTCATGTGTGGACATTTTTCTTTCAAAATATTTCCATCAGCTTTTGGTACTGGTAATTCCATCTTAGTAAGATATGGAAGACTACTTTCTTTTCTATGACAATAGCTCTCAAATGGTCAAGTGCATAACAATCATTTGAGAAACTAAAACCCAGATGTTCTTTCCACATGATTGTAATTCAGTGCCTGCTTTACAGAAGCAATTTTGAACACCTTAGTTGTTCATGGGTGGAATGCTATAGGGACTATAGCTTTTGAAAAACTATGTCATATGCCCTAAGCAATTGAAAATAGTATTGAAGCTACCTGTTCCTTCAGGGATATCTAAATTCCTTGTCTTCCCTGGGGCACATTGCACAAAAAATAATTATTTGAGGTGACATTCTAAATCTTCAGGTGTCTAACCCATAGCCTACACATTGGGAGAGCACACAGACATTTATATTGGCAATGTGAAACAATATTGTCAACTACAAAATTCACAATCAAGCTTTTCCTCTGAGGGGTCCTTGGGCCACTAGGAGTTTCTGTGCTGAGGTCAAAGTTCCAGAGGGGTGAGTATGTGCACGCCCTGCCAGAAGGTTCTCAGAAGGGAGTGCGGGCACCTCCACCCCTGCTGCAGGAGCTTCTTTGTTCCACACGATCCTGCCCCCCTCCAAGTTTGCCCATTCCTCTGTAGGTTCCTTGGGCCACCAGGAATCCATGTTCCTGTGCTGAGGTCAAAGATCCAGAGAGGTGAGTGTGTGCACGCCCTGCCAGAAGGTCCTCAGAAGGGTGTGCGGGCATCTCCACCCCTGCTGCAGGGGCTACTTTGTTCCACACGACCCTGCCCTCCCCCCTGCAAGTTAACCCTTTCCTCTGCAGGGTCCTTGGCCCACCAGGAGTCTCTGTTGCTG
>JAQHUG010000341.1:6912-17063 GCA_028555095.1 Dicrostonyx torquatus | reverse complement strand
GGGGGACGGAACAAGTGCAGGCAGTGGGGCAGGTGCGCGAGGGAAGCCGCGGCGGTGGACGGGCCAAGTGTGGCTGAGCAAAGCCAGAGCCGGGTGGGGCAGGCCGCAGAAACTGGCGAGAAAGGACTCAGAACCCGCTCTGAATTTCAGAAAATTCCAGACACAACGACGAAAAGCAAGGAAAGTGGAACGGGACGGGTGGAGGGAACCTGGCCACTTGCTTCGGCCGGAGTCCATGTGCGAATGCGCCGGAGTGGCTCTGACCTGGAGCGCAGGCTGCTGGTGGGAGCGAACAGGTGCAATGACCTAAAATGCTTGGAAAAAGCAGGACAAGAAACACAGAGACCCACCCTGGGAAGAAATACAGCCCCACCCGAAACGGGGGGGTCTTAAAATCTCTCACGTGTGGGCACCAGGTGCCGGCATTTCAACCGAGTATAACCCAAACCAGCTATATCTAACACACACAGTTTAATAAGAATAGAATACACAGGTTTACAGAATACTGTACCAAACCGTGCTTCTCCGAAGACGTAGGCAGGCTGGCAATCTGCAGAGAGAGCGCTTTCCACGTGGGCCTATCTTTTTATACCTCTTGGGACCTGGTGGTCTAGCTCCGTTAATTAATTAACAGTTAATTAAGGGGGCGGAATAATTAACTAATGGCGTGGCGTGGCTATCAGCCAAATAGGCCAAGACCATTCCCCTTTAATAGACCTTGAGAGAACAATAACTAACTTTATAAGGCAAAACAAGAAGCCCAGGATAGCCAAAACAATCCTATACAATAAAGGAACTTCCGGAGGCATTACCATCCCTGACTTCAAAGTCTATTACAGAGTTACAGTAATGAAAACAGCTTGGTATTTGCATAAAAACAGAGACATTGATCAATGGAATCGAATTGAAGACCTGGATATTAATCCACAAAACTATGAACAACTGATTTTTGACAAAGAGGCTAAAATTTTACAATGGAAAAAAGAAAGCGTCTTTAACAAAAGGCATAACTGGATGTCAACCTGTAGAAGAATGAAAATTGATCCTTATCTATCACCATGCACAAAACTCAAGTCCAAATGGATTAAAGACCTCATTATAAATCTGACCACAATGAAGAGAAAGTGGGAAGTAGCCTGCAATACATGGGCACAGGAGACCACCTCCTATGTAAAACTCCAGTGGCACAGACAATAAGAGCAACTAGGAATAAATGTGACCTCCTGAAACTGAGAAGCTTCTGTAAAGCAAAGGACACAGTCATTAAGACAAAAAGGCATCCTACTGAATGGGAGAAGATCTTCACTAAGCCCACATCAGACAAAGGCCTGATCTCCAAAATATACAAAGAACTCAAGAAACTAGACATTAAAATTCTAAATTACCCAAATAAAAAATGAGGTACTGAACGGAACAAAGAAGTCTCAACAAAAGAATTTTAAATGGCCAAAAGATACTTAGAGACATGTTCAACTTCCTTAGCGATCAGGGAAATGCAAATCAAAACAACTATGAGATACCATCTTACACCTGTCAGAATGACTAAAATCAAAAACACCAATGATAACCTCTGCTGGAGAGGATGTGGAGTAAGGGGAAACACTCCTCCATTGCTGGTGGGAATGCAAACTTGTCCAACCACTTTGGAAATCAGTGTGGCGATTTCTCAGGAAACTGGGAATCAACCTACCTCAGGATCCAGCAATACCACTCTTGGGAATATACCCAAGAGATGCTCAACCATACTACAAAAGCATTTGTGCTACTATGTTCATAGCAGCATTATTTGTAATAGCCAGAACCTGGAAACAACCTAGATGCCCCTCAATGGAAGAATGGATCCAGAAAGTGTGGAATATATACACATTAGAATACTACTCAGTGGAAAAAAAAATAATGACATCTTGAATTTTGCATGCAAATGGATGGAAATATAAAACTCTATCCTTAGTGAGATATCCCAACCCCAAAAAAGATGAGTATGGTACATTCTTATTCATTAGTATCATATATAGATACTCCTAGAAACTGGAAGCAAACAAAATTGCCGGGCAAAAGTTGGAAGCACGGGAGTTGGTGGGGGGGAAGGGGAGAGGGGGAAGAAGAAGGGAGAATGGAAGGACTGGGGAGAGCTTGGGGATGTGGGAGGGTGGAGATGGAGGAAATGTGGATATTGGAGAAGGGCATAAGATATCTACATTAAGGGAGTCATTTTAGGATTGGCAAGAGACTTGTCTCTAGAGGGGATCCCAGGTGTCCACGGGAATATCCCCTGCTAAGGTACTGGGGCAGCAGAAGAGAGGGTGCCTGAACTAGCCTTGTCCCCTAGTCACATTGATGAATATCTTGATCATCACCATAGAAATTTTGTCCGATGGATGGAGATAGAGACAGAGACCCACATTCACATTAGAGCAATGGACGGAGCTTCCAAGGTCTAGTCGAAGAGCAGAAGGTGGGAGAAGAAGAGCAAGGAAGTCAGGACTGCAAGGGTTTGATCCACCCACTGATACAGTGTGGCTGTGTTGGGACCATTTGGAATCATGGCCTCCAGCTGCTCTTCCCTGCTAGAGAACTTTATCTCTGATTTATGTTACTGAAAGCTGTGCTTCACAAGGATCAGAGAATAGGTTTTTTACCTGTTGGCCCACATGACTGTTTAGTATATAAGCCTCCATGTCGCTATTAAATAAGGGGCTTCTTACCAGTATCTATAGGTCCCTGTCTCTGTCACCCTGTCTGTGTTGTCTCCCTGTCTGTCTGTATGTCTGTCTGTGAGTTCGTATGTTTCAACCTCCAGCCCCTAGCCTGAAGCAGCTTGCAAACTGTATGGTAGCACACAGAGTGCAGAAAGGCGATTGAGTGCGGTATGCCTGATCTAATGGCAGCTTACCAAAGCCAGCTGGACTGGGACTGAAGGAGCATGTGATAAAACCGGACTCTCTGAATGTGGCTGACAATGTCGGCTGACTGAGAAGCCAATGATAATGGAACTGGGATTTGTCTCTACTGCATGTTCTGGCTTTTTGCGACCCTAGTCTATTTGGATGCACACCTTCCTAGGACTGGATGGAGAGGGGAGGACCTTGGACTTCCCACAGGGCAGGGTAGCCTGCCCTCTCTTAGGACTGGAGTGGGAGGGAGGAGGATGAGTGAGAGAGCAGGAGAGAAATGCGAGGAAGGAGAAAGTGGAAATTTTGAATGGTATTATTTATAAAGCAATAAAAAAGAGTTAAATAAGTGAAACATAAATGAATGCAAAAAAAGAAAAAGAAAGAGCTTTTTTTGGATCTAGAATGAGTTTATGCATTCATTCACTGTCCTAGTTTGCTTTCTGTTGCTGGAATAAACACCATGACTAAAAGCAACTCGGGCAGGGAAAGTTTATTTGGCTTATAGGTTATCATCCATCATCTAGGTAAGCCAAAGCAGAACTGGAAAGTGAGAACTGAACCAGAGACCATAAAGGAATGCTGCTTACAGGCTTACTCTATATGGCTTTCTCAACTTGCCTTCTTATATATCCCAAAAGCATCTACCTAGGAATGGTACCACCCACAGGAGGCTGGGCTCTTCTACATCAACTAGGAACCAAGAAAATGCACCCATAGACATATCCAGAAGTCAATCCTCAACTAATGTTCCCTCTACCTAGGTGACTTGAACTTGTCTTAAATTGATAAAAATTAACTAGTAAATCCATTTTGTAAAAATTTATGAAATGTATACATTGAATTTAAAATATCTATATATTTAAGTTTAATAATAATCCTCTTAAACATGTTAGATGAAAACAGCCAAATTGTTAGGACATTTGGAAAGTAAGAACAACGAAATCATACAAAATGATGAAACAAAATGAAGGAATAGCTGCAGACTGATAAAATCAAAATAATGATAAATTTTAAGTTTAAGAAAGCGCATTCAAAGACCTGTATATATATATTAGTGAAATTAAGCTCCAGCAACAGGAGATCTAATCAGAAAAATTATCCTAGAAAAAGTGCTGAGTACCAAAGGGCTCATCTCTTAAGAGCGTTTACAAACAGGTTCTGTTAAACTACCAGGGGCATTGTCTTCTTTAGGGTTTCTATTGTTGCAACAAACACTATGACCAAAAAGCAAGTTGGAAGGAAAAAAGTGTATTGGGATTATACTTCCATAGCACTGTTCATCATTGATAGAACTCAGGACAGAAACTCAAACAGGACAAGATCTAAACTGCATCTAACATGTGTTGTGTGTGTTCCAGAATAGTTAGGAGTGCTTCCCAATATAAAATAGCAAACTCATTAAAAACATTAAGAATTTTAGTTTTCCAACTACATGCACAATTGTTGATTGTGAATTTTGTTTTTTTATATTCTTTTATTTTTCATTCAAAAATTTACACTTCCTCACCTTCTCCCAGTCCTCTCCCGCTCCCCCACTATCCTTCCCTCCTTCCTCCCCCTGCTTCCTTAAGAGGGACCAGGGTACCCTGCCCTGTGGGAAGTCCAAGGCCCTCCCTGCTCCATCCCAGCCCAGGAAGGTGTGCATCCAAATAGACTAGGTTCCCAAAAAGCCAATACATGCAGAAGGGATAGGTCCCAGTGCCATTATCGATGGCTTCTCAGTCAGCCCCTATTGTCAGCCACATTCAGAGACTCTGATTTGGTCATATGCTCATTCAGTCCTGGTCCAGCTGGATTTGATGAGCTCCCAATAGATCAAGCATACTGTCTCAGTTGATGGGCCAGCCCCTCGCGGTCCTGACTTCCTTGCTCATCATCTCCCTCCTTCTGCTCTTCCACTGGACCTTGTTAGCTCAGTCCGTTGCTCTGAGATGAAAGTTTTCTTTGATAATTTTGTTGAGTATATTTTCTGGGTCTTTGAGCTGTAATTCTTCTTCTTCTCTCCCTATTATTCTTAGGTTTGGTCTTTTTATGGTGTCTCAGAGTTCCTGGATGTTAAGAATTTGTTGAATTTGCTGTTTTCTTTGATCAATGTGTGTATTTCCTCTATAGTATCTTCAGTGCCTGAGATTCTTTCTTCTATCTCTTGTACTCTGTTGGTTATACTTGTCTCTATAGTTCCTGCAGACCTCCATTTCAGTCTTCAAGTCTTGAACTGTTTCCTTTACCTGTTTGATTTCTTTGTCTTGGTTTTCTTGGGTATCTTTGAGGGATTTATTAATTTCTTCTAACTTTTTGTTTGTCTTCACTTCCATTTCTTTAAGGGAGTTTTTCACTTCCTGTTTAAGGGTCTCCATCATTTTCATAATGTTACCTTTAAAGTCAATTTCTTCTACTTCTTCTGGGTTAGGGTGTTCAAGTCTTCCTGTTGCGTGTTCACTGGATTCTGGTGTTATCAAGTTGCTTTTCAGGTTGTTGGAGGCATTCTTGCATTGGTGCCTGCCCATTTCTATCTTCAAATACCCATATTTGTGTCATCTGTCTAGACTTTTTTTATTTACATCGTGATTTTAAGGTTCATGTATATCTTTGTAGGCAGAGTTTTCTTTCTTGCCTACCAGTTCCCAAATAACTAACATGGAGTCTTAATATTAGTTATAAATGATCAGCTGATAGCTCAGACTTGTTACTAGGTAACTTTTGCAATTAAATTCATCCATATTTCTTGTCTACCCTCTGCCCCGTGACTCATGACTTATTACCTCATTTTCTACACATCCTTCTTCCTCTTAGTCTGGAATATCCCCAGACTCTGCCCCTCTTCATCCCAGCATCCTTAGTTTGGTTGTTCCTGCTTGGCTATTGCCTAGTCAGCTTTTTATTAAATCAATTTGAGTGACAAATATTTACAGTCTACAAAAGAATTATTCCACAGCATGTTTTTGTACTGTGTATGGTAGGGAAGCAAGGTACCACTGAGCCACAACTAGGAGAAACTTTGTAGGATAACTTGACATCAGCTATTAAATATCCAGCATTGTTCTTTTTAGCTAGTATTGCTTTTGCTTTGAAGTTTAGAATTTTTTTCTATTTTCATGAAGAAGAATGTCACTGCAATATTAACGTGAAATTCTTTATGTACTTTGCTTTTTGTTATATTTTCACATTCTTAAAGAAAGTTGTTCCTTCTAGTACTTTCAATTTCTTATTTCATCATTGAGTTAGTTTGAATATAATAAGCTCATAGGGAGTAGTGTTATTAAGAGGTGTGGCTTTGTTTGAGTAGGTATGGCCTTGTTGGAGGCATTTGTGGAGGCAGGTTTTGAGGTCTTATATATGCTCAAGCCATGCCCAGTGGCTCAATTCATATCCTGCTGCCTGTGTAAGATATACAACTCTCAGTTATCTCTCCAGCACCACGTCTGCCTGTACACCTCCATGTCCCATAATGATGATAATGGACAGAACCTCTAAATGGTAAGCCAGCCAAAGTTTAACATTTTCCTTTATAATAGTCACCGTGGTCATGATGTCTCTTCATAGCAATAGAAACCATATCTAAGACAAGCATCACTTTAAAGTTTTAATTGTAAGGATTTCCATATGTTTGATTCAGTTTACTTTTAAGTATTGCCTTTTGTGATGTTATCATAAATGTTTTTTAAAAGCATGACTTCTTTATTAACAAGTTTATTATTGTTATATAGCAAAGCTACTTATTTTTGTTTGTTGACTTTGCCAGCTTTTATAAGGGAAAAGCAAGAAGTCAAAATGATCAAAATACTTTGCATGAATATATGACATTCAAAATAATAAAAATATTATCTTAATAAAAAGAACAAATAAAATGGACATTCTCTTCTTATTCCTGATTTTAAAGAAAATGCTTTCAGGTAATGAATATCTAATATAAAATTGGCAATAGGTTTATTGTATAAATCATTTATTGTGTTGAGGTGCATTCTTTCTAGTCCAAGTTTCTTCAGGTCTCTTTTATCATGAAAGAATAGTAAACTTGGTTAAGGGTGTTTTGCATATCTATTGAAGTAACCATGAGATGTCTGTCTTTCCATTTCTTTATGTGCCATATAACATTTATTGGTTTGCATATGTTGAGCTATCTCTAGAGTTAATCTTGCCCCACAACTGAGGCAAATCTATTCTGAGTAAGCCTGAGGTTTTCCAGAACAGTAGATATTTTTCTATCTATGTCAACTGCAGAAATGATTTTTTTCAGATTTGAACTTTTCAAATGTCTCTCGCTTCAGTGTTGGAGACTTTATTTACATTCGGGTGCCATTCAGCTTTCACCTGAATATTCAAGGAAAATTCCACTGTTAATACCAGTGATATTTGAAGGAAGGGCTGTTGAGAGATAATTAGCTCACAAATTTGGAGTTCTCACAAATGAGATTAAAACTTTAGAAAGTAAGTGCAAGAGTGATCCCTCTCACTTTTCACCATGTGAGGACACAGTAAGTGGTGGGTATGAGCCTAAAATTGGATCCTTGCCAGGGAGAGAATCTTCCCAGCCTCAAGAAGAATTGCAGGAAATAAATTTGTTACTTATAAACCACCTAGCTTGTGGTATATTATTATATTATAATATATAACATAAGATCCATTGCTCTAAAGATACTGTGTTTTATATTTTCCATATTTTTCATTATTTCTGAAATTAGAATAAAACTAAGATCTTCAACTCTATCTTTGCTTATTTTCTTTGTTGCACACAACATGCATATACATAAATGCACATGTTCATATTTAGGTATTGCTTAGTATAAAGTCTCATATTTTTTCTATGTATAGATGTGGCAATTTTGCATTGATTTCTGCTTTTCTCATTATCTGTTGTTTATATGTTTTGTGCTTTCATTTTCTTTTCTGTTCCTTTCCTTTAGTTTAGCTGTGCAATCTGAAGCTTACGCTGGCTTTAGTTTGCAAAATGCTACCTTAGCAGCTACAAATTTATATAATAGACATAAAATGTGATTTTTGTTATTGTTTTGCTCTACTCCTTCATTGTACATAGATTGGGTTACATAGAGACTTTTTTAAACCAAATATATAATTTACTTTGAGCTTATTTTCCCAAACCTTTTACCCTTCCTTTTTTCACTCTCATCTCTCCAATTAGTCCCCTTTCCCCTAGACAATTTTGCTGTACTTGCATGTTATAGCCTTCCAATTTCCCTCTTGGTTTTCACCTCCTTATTTTAACCAGAAAGAATATTGATATTATTTCTGTATCATTAAAGGTTATGGCAACAAAAACACTGTGTGCACACCAATCTCATTTTCTTTCAAGGGAAAATATTCAGATTTTCCAGCTACCCTTGCAATTAGAGTTAGGCTGACTCATGTGATAAATTCTCCTAAAGAAAGACATATGGTCAGAAGTGCTCTAGAATCTCCTTTTAGTCTCAGTCTCTCTCTCTCTCTCTTCCTCTTTTTCCCCTTTCCATTCCAAATCACAACACAGTGGAGGAGCCTGAGACTTGGGTCTATTGGTGGAGCATAGACCCTGTAAAGAATCACTTAACTGTCAGACAATATTACAGGAGCAATAAATAACACTAAAGTATTATTTTGTGCATATAATAAAACACAAAAGCCTTTAGTGAGTGAATATGATAGTTTGATATTGGAAAGAATTAGTCTGCTACTTTAGTATTGATTAGATAATACTAGTCTGATAGATTGATACTGGACAGTGTTAGTGTGGTAGTTCGATATTTGATGGTACTAATATTATAGCTTGATAATGAATTATATTCATAGATATCAACCATTTTCTAAATAAAATAATCTTTTCTGTACTATGTTCTGCATTTCATTTCTAAATGCATTTCAAGTTCATCTCTGATCCTTGTTTTAAAATATCATGTATATAAGCCAGAAACAGAAAGATAAATAACTCATGTTTCCACTCATATGTGGAAACTAACAAATTTTATTTCATGAAAAAGCAGAGATGGGAACAGGGTTCCCTCAGCAACTGGGAAAAGGGGAAAGGAGAGGAATGAGAAGGGTAGGTTAATGAGCATAAAGTTACTGGCTTGGACCACATGGCAATCACTGTTGCTTGACAAAGTTCTAGTGTGTCGACATTGTGATTATGATTCTCTAGCATCCTTTTCCTCTCATTTTTAATGATTTGCCCTATGTGTTATGGAAGCTCCCTTATGAGTTTTCTCTGGGAGTGTTTGTGTGGGTTGATGAAGAATGAAAATACAATGGCAGTCTCTTTAAACAAATAATTCTTTGGAAAAATCCTTACCATGATGGGACCATATGATATGATGACTCTGCACACCGGAATACCCATTGTGACCTCCTCATTAGTTCAGGATCAGAAAAGTTAGAGATTTACTAACTAGGCACATTTAACCTAAAGGATGAAAAGCATACAATGGAGAGAAACCATGGGCCCAGATCCAGAGCCTCATGGTATCAAGGGCAAGAGTTCAGTTAATAAGTTTAGAGGAATAAGAATGCTATGGTATAATAGGAAAAGAACAAGACATTAGGACCTTCCCTTTTGGGAGTATATCTGAGGGAACAGACTTGTATAGTAAGACTAAGACACAAAGAAACACAATTAGGGAAAAGCTCAATTCTTTTTATGCTACATGGTGCAAATGCTGCATCATGGACCCTGAGGAATGAAAATTGCTCTCAAATTGTAGTGGAGTGTCTGGTCTCCAAAGGAAGTCCTTTTGCAAGGTTTGGCATTTGGATACTGGCCTCTATTCCCTTGGGGATTTTAGGAAAGTTTCTGCTTGCTAAAGAGAGTCATTCTCTTTATCTTTGGCAGAAGAAACTGGGGCCCTTCCATTGAGATTAGAGGGTGCCTGGCCTGGTGTACTTACTGAACCTTAGAGAACAATAGGCATTTAGATACTAGCTGATCTAATGCTATTGTCTCAGGAAAGATGCTGTGATCAACTTGATGGTCACTTCGTTCCTGAATTATTGAATTGAGTCTGTTTTCAAAGCTTGTTGTAGCTAAACTACTGTGCAATTATAGAGTAAAAAAGTGTGCCCTTTTCTCAACAAAGTGACAGCCATTCTAAAACATCCTTAGTTCCTGTCAGTCTTTTCCTTCCCTTTGCTGACTCTATGCTACCTCTTTGGGACCTGAATCCTACAGAGACAAAGACAGGCAGATCTCTGTGAGTTCAAGGACAACCTGGTCTACAGAGAGTGAATTCCAGGACAAAGATACACAGAGAACCTGTCTCAAAAAGCCAA
>JAQHUG010000340.1:2052937-2075089 GCA_028555095.1 Dicrostonyx torquatus | reverse complement strand
GTAAGTCACCCACCTCATGGTGACATACAGACTTTTATAATGGGTTAGTTTAATTGTGAGAGCTAGCCAAGAAAAGGCTATAGATCATGGGCCAGGCAGGATTTAAATTAATCCAGTTTGTCATGTGGTTATTTCGGGTGCAGGCGACCAGCAGCAGCTGGGGAACATACAACCCGCACACACCTCTCCCCTAATTACAACAAAAGGCCCCTCCAAGTCGAGGTCCACACAGATTTGCTCATGGCCCATTTTGAAAAGGAAACTATAAAAATAAAGAATATGGCTATTTTTGTCGTATAAGTCTCAGCAATAATTTATATATTGTAGGTAATTCTAACAATGGCAGCATCAATAAAGATGCTATTTTTTAGAGAAAATCGTGTTATAGGCACTGACTCTAGAGACTACCCAAAGAGAAGGGCTGATGTATTCACTTCAGTGTTTCTAATTTGAAAATGTGTATTTTAGGTGTTTCAAGTACCTGAAAGGGTTAAAATGTTCCGTAAAAGTCTCAAAACCATTCTTTGCCTAGACTCTAGAGGTCATAAATTTTTGGGCTCACACAGAAGTTCTAAGAAAACCAGGAAAGTTGAGCTCCCAAGCTTGTCTTGCCACCAAAAGAGGTGTGTATACCTGTTTTACACCCAGAAGGCTAGGAGTGGATGCATTCAATAACCTGGGGACATTTGCAGTTTGTAGGGCCAGGCTATACCTGTTTTGAATCCCCACACTATTTTTATCCCAGGCTTTTATTCCTTAGGCCTTTTCCTTCAGCATTCTTTCTCCCATAGAGGAGATGGGACATGTGCATTAAAACTCGGTGACCTCTAAATTATCTGTATTATGGAGACCGTACTAGATCCTTCTCTAGACCTTTAAATTGACTTAAGGTTTACTATGCATATGGTATTGAGAAAATTGTTATCAGTACACATTTTTCAAAATTTTCACTCTATTTAAATACCTAAAACATAACATAGAGTTTGCCCAGCTTATTAAGTTGTGCTGAATCAGATTTCCCTCCTGCCTTTCACAGATAATATGTTGGTTAATGGTAGCATTTGCATGAACCCCCAAAGTTTCTTTGGGTCATTTTTGGGGGGGTCATCTTTTGACAATTGCCCTTTTTTATTACTTTGTCAAATTTATCCTTTCCAGTTTCTTGCTTATCAGTATGTGTACTGATTCCCAAGACTGAAAAAATAGATGACCAGAAGATCCCAGTTTGAAATAACAGGAACATCCTTTCTTCCAGCTCCAGGAGGACATGAACTTTGTGTGTACCTTTAATGCTTTGGAAGTAGATGTACATTGTGTGTGCTTGCAGTGCTATGGACGTATGGATGTAGATGCACAGTTTGTGTGCCTGTAGTGCTATGGATTGCTGCGGGAACTCCTTCCGCTCCTTCAGCCAATAGCCTTTAAGACACCAGCCCACTTGGGCGTGGTCTATTTTGGCTTGAGAAAGCAGTAGTTGTTGTGTGCTCCTTCTCTTGCTTCGGACTCTTCCTGGTTGTGCAGAGGGCTGTTGCCTAGGATGGTGATCTGTAAGTTGTTCCCTTTAAATAGATAACCCTTTTATTAATCATAATTCCAAACTGGTATGGGATTGTTCTGTGATTTGCTTCTTTATCGGATGTAGATGCACAGTTTGTGTGCCTACAGTTCTTTCTCTTTTTTTTTTAACTTCGTAAAGAAGCTTTTATTTATTTTTGCAGCATCTGCATTACAGTAAACAAAACACAAGAAGCCAAGAACAGACACCCTGTCACATGCAGCTCAGCTTGATGTGTCCCTCTGGATGCTGCAAGTGTGCATACATTAGGTAATTGAGGTTTTACAGTATGTCCCATACTTGCCCCCATATTGTGAACATTCACCATCTAAAACCCCATGCTACATGAGTATGTTGATAAGCAAGAATACACCACACCATCCCAATCTGTCAGACAAAGCTGGAATCCTGTCTTCTTGGCCACAAAAATTTCCTAGAAGACAAAAATAGCAGCAGGCCTCTTGATAGAATTCTGGTGAAGTTACAATTAAAAATCTGCATTCCCTCAATGCTCAGATTACACGGACACAAGGCAACAGACTACACTAAGTACAGCATTCCTAAGTTTATCATAAGATCTTTATATTAAAATATGAAGGCATTTTCCTGCTCAATAAATGTATTCCTATGAGTACTGAAGATGCACCTATGGCAGGGGTTCTCATGATGTCAATCTCAACACAGTGCAGTGCTGCAGATCTCACTCTCTGATCCTCCCTCTGTCCCTCCACAGTTTACCTAGCATATGAATTAACTCACACTATCCAGACACGGCTCAACTATTCCATGTTCACGAGGAACCTTTTTTTTTGCCAGTCTGTCAAGCTATACCTTTAATCATATTCTCTCCTTTAGGTCTAGTTCAGATATTTTGGAGTGAACTTTGTACACAATAAACACAAGTATCTTCCCAGCAATGCATATATGGATTCCTGGGTACAGTTGAAATTGTCTTCTAGATATGATAGCTCTAGCCAAGAGCTCTTCCCTCATCCATCCTCTTCTCTATCCAACTTCTGATCAGGATGATGCTAGTGGATATTACAAAGGCCACATCCAGAAGACAGCCATTCCAAAAGAGTAGGAGGACATTTATAGTGATCATTCTACTTTTAACACCCTTTGGGCACTGGGACTTATCCTCTAATACTTGGCAACATTAAAGGAAATGCACAACCAAACAATGGCTGGACAACTAGGAACCAACCAACAGTGTCTGCAGTTTTATGGTTATAGACAGACATTGTGAGTGCCTGCAGTGCTGTGGATGTAGATACAATATCAGTGTGTCTATACTGATATGGATATAGATGCACATTGTCTGCCTACAGTGATATGGATGTAGACGATCAGTCTGTGTGCCTCCAGTATTATAGATTTAGGGAAGATCTCTTGTATTCCACTTCAGGTTTCTGGTGTTTGATGAAAACACATGGCTTTCCGATGTCCTCTTTTGTCTGCATCTATTTCCAATGGTTCTTTTTTCCTTGGCGCTTCTATGTTTGTTTCCTTGTTATTATTGAAGATGCCAACCAAATTGTGTCAAGGTACACTGTATAATACTGAGATATTGAGATTATCATGTCTATTTTATGTGAATAGTGTCTCCTTAAAATGTGGAAATCCCAGCCCATAAGGTCTCAGCTCACATCACACACACACACACACACACACACACACACACACACACACACACACATAAAATAAAAGCATTTACATATAATCAAGGAGTGATGAAAGATGGAGAAACAGTATTTTTCAGAAAGGAGTATGCCAACTGGTTATACAGGCAAAGTGGTCAGCCCTGAAAAATAAACATATACATTATACTACATAGACTGAGCAGGTTATATTTACATATTTAGGGAAACTATATAGGATATATACATACATACATGCAAGACACGTACTTAAAAGTATAAGTATTTGAAAAAAGGGACGAGTTCTATATGAGAGGTTAGAGGGAGAAAAAAGGGGAGAGATGATATAATTGTGTTATAATCTGTAACATGAAGGCTTGCTTGTTGGGTTTCTGTTCTCCCACCAGGTCCCACAGCCTTTTGGCCCCAAAGAAAATCACACAGAGGTCTCCTTAAGTTATAAACTGATTGGTCAATTAGCTCAAACTTCTTATTAACTCTTATGACTTATATTAACCCATTATTCTATATTCGTTAGCCAAATGGCTCAGTACATTTTTCAGTGGGGGCAGGTCACATTCTGCTTCTTCTGTGGTCTGGACAAGACTGTAGAAAGAGCTTCCTTCTTCCCAGAATACTCCTCTACTTCCTGGCTGGTTATCGCACCTATATATACTTTCTGCCTGGCTACCTGCCAATCAGCATTTATTTATAACATAATTGACAGAATACAGAATTTTCCCTCACCATTTCCTCCTCCTCCTCCTCCTCCTCCTCCTTCTTCTTCTTCTTTTTGAAAACAGGAACATCCATAGTCCATTTTTTGGGAATGTGGGTGTAGCTTTCCAGGCTACTTTCAGATGATTGGGGCACTGATAATCTTATGGGGACCTAAAGAAAATTTTGAATTATGATCAAGTCCTGACTGGAGTATCCTGTGAGTCTTGATCATCTCAGGCAGCAGTTTTGAATCTGTTCTAGATGTAGAACCCAGACATCAGGGGCATCTGTTCCTACCGGAGATTTCTCAGGTGGTCTTCTTTGATCAAACCTGATTTTTCTTAACTCGGAATGAACACACAGCCTCTCATTTCCTGTGGAAACAAAAGCAAAATCTTTTCTTCAAGGTAACATACCTTTTGACTTCAATTTTGAAGTCAAGGTATTTTCAAAACACCTATCTTGGATTAATTCAGCAGCATTTATAAGCAAATATCTTTTAGCAGCTGTTGCTCCTTCCTCAGCATTCAAACAATTCAAAGGGAGCATAATTTATACAGTATTAAGATTGTCTCTGTGTTTTTCACCTTTATGCAGCTTTATTTTAAACTCTATTTCTTTTATTTTTAATTTTTGGTTTTTTGAGACAGGGTTTCTGTGTATCTTTGTCCTGGAACTCATTCTGTAGACCAGGTTGTCCTTGAACTCACAGAGATCTGCCTGTCTCTGCCTCTCCAGTGCTGAGATTAAAGGTGTGTGCTACCACACCTTGAAATCACAGAGATCCTTCTGCCTCTGCCTTCCAGGCAGTGGGATTCAAGATGTATGCTTTGGGCAGGTGGGAGAGCATGGCGTTTTTCTGCCGCCATAAACAGAGATGTTTCCAGGCTGTGCAGTGCTCTGCATGGCAGATTTGATTGTAACTCAGATAAAAAGTGTTTAAGTGCTACACACTCATTCTTAGAGTTAAAGTGCAGAGTACGGCTCCTACCTGGTGGGCCCAGAGCTAGCAGAAATGGTATGTCCACCATTTTAAAATTGGAAAGAGGCAAAGCTAACATCCAGAGCAGCTGCAACCAAGCTGCTTAGCATTTTAAAAACTCTTCAAGACAGTAGAGAATTACAAACAATTCAATAAGGACAGATTCAGACATAAAAGACCTCTAAATGGGTTACAATATTCTATAAATGTGTGTAGGCTTGGGAGAGAAAAGATGAAGAGTATACAGAGTCATAAAATAAAGTTAATTCTTTTTAAAAAGGGTAAAGTCTTTAAAGAGACAGAGTACAGATAATTATAGATTAAAGAAAATAAAAAAAATAAGCCAGGTAAAATTGGAAAACTCATAGCTAGTCTGGATTGTGTATGTATATTATTGTGTTGTCTTTAAATCTTTTGACCATGAAGGAGCTAAGTACAAAGAGACATTTCATTGTATGGACTGCTAGACTAAACCACCATGTATATTATAAAAGCATTATGATTTCAGAATTTGGGTCTAAGTATATGATGCTTTGGAAAGGAGGTTCTTCTATTTTTTTTCACAGAGGATGGGACCCTGTGGATTGCTTCTAGACCAAAATGGTATGATAGATCATGCCCTCCTGAAAGGTTGCCATAAACACCCTCAAAAATTACTTCACTCACCTGTTGACTGAGATGAACCTAGCACACATGAAGGACATGATTAACAGTGCCTCTATTCAGAACTATGCAGACACTGTTGGGTGACTGAACAAGCAGTGAGATGTCTCTGTCATTTCTAGAGTGTTGGAAGTTGCTTACTTCTCATTTACTTAGGTAATATTATATCCTTCTGGAGATTTTGATAGACTTGAAAAATAGATAGTCATAGTTTTAATTTTCCTTTGTTATGATAAAAGATAAAATAGGTATACATATTGTAACTGTAATTCTTCTTTGGTACCTGCTTTGCTGTATGCAATGTTACTATGTTAAAATTAAAGCCTTTCCTTCTTAAACAGAAGGGGAAATAGTGTAGGAGGTTTTCTGTTTGTGTGTTGATTCCATTGGTTAATTAAAAAAGAAACTGCTTGGCCTGATAGGGCAGAACATAGGTAGGCAGAAAAGTCAGAATTGAATTCTGGAAGGAATGAAGCAAAGTCAGAGAGAGCTGCCATGCAGATGCTAGGTCAGACATGCTAAATCTTTCCCAGTAAGCCACGACCTCGTGATGACATACAGATGATTAGAAATGGTTAAATCCAGATGTGAGAGTTAGCCAATAAGAGGCTAGAGATGGTGGCTTGGCAATGTTTTAATTAATACAGTTTCTGTGTGATATTTCTGGGGGTCAAACTAGCAGGGTGGCTAGAACAAGGAGCTCTGCTCCCTACAACAATAATCTCCAACAAAATGAGATAATTTAGAATAAAAATGATACTCAGAAGTAAAAGATGTCATGACAGCATAGAGGTTTTGAAGAACAAACCACCAAGGAGCACGGAGCTGGCCTAGAAGCCAATTTTTGATGCATACATGTCTTTTCATTTATTTGTGGGCTGCCTAGAGCAACACACTGTTCATCTGTCATTTGTGCATCTCTACATTTGGAAAAATTGATGGTAATATCATCAGCTACTTCTTATGGAACAAGAGAAGATGGTTTGGAAAGAGATGAATGGGATGAGAAAGAAGAACAAGAGAGGAGAAACAAGACATTATCATTGGGAGTGAGTATGGGCACAGTAACTGTAGATAATCTCATAATGGAACCAATCAGCTTGCAGAATAACAATACACAAATTTTAAAGTAACACATAAACCAGGCCTACAGGCCCATAAGTGTAATCCCAGCATCAAGGATAATGAGGGAGGAGAATTGAAAGATTGGAGCCTATTTTAGGTACAGAGTGAACTAGATTTATAAAGTAATATGCAGTCTAAATATCAAAGGAAAATTATTTGCTTAAGAAAATTCACATATAGTATATTAATTAATATATCCAAAACTTAGTCATTAATACATTGAAAGTAAAAAAAAAATATTTCCTAAAAGTTTTTTCACTAACTGAAACAGAAGCCAGGTCCTTATGAATGTGTTTTCATCCTCCAATACTGATGTGCAAACCTTCCCTACATCATCTTGTTAAATAAATAAAGTCTTGTTACCATGAAGGTCTTGCATTATTATCAAAAAATTCCAAACGTCACATGTTCAAAGTTCATAAAAAAGGAATATTTACTGAGGCTTCATATGTCACAAGTATTTTCTGATTTTTATGAAACAAAATTCAGTCTAAAAATATTTAATTGGATGTATATTTGTTTTGCAGTGTCAAGAAAATGATATACTATGCTTGTTTTTCTGAGGCTAAAGCATGAAATATCTGTGGAATTATGAATTCAAAATAACATCTTATATTCTTAGTAAGTGACAGGTTGTCATACCAGGACAATTGTGACTGCACTGCCACTTCTCTCTTAAAGGGTGAGTTGCTGCTGAGAATTTAGTATTTGGCAGACAAAAAAGTATTGCCTAATATCTATGCTTTTTATCTTGCTACAATAAAATTTCAATTGTACATGACTGGTAGTAAATATTTGGGGATATAAAGCATAATAATATGGACAGAATCAAGAACATATACTGCTTGTACAGTTTTTAAATTATCAGTGGTGATGATTCCAAATCCAAAGATCAGAAGAATGTGAATATCTTTTTATTCCTAAGCTGATACACTTTAAAGTCTGTGGGTAATTATTTTCTAAATAGAAAAAAAAGAGGAGATAACAAACTGGTTTCTGCTTTTATACCAAACTTAGTTTTTCATTTTCTTTAAGAATAAGGAAAAAACAGTAAATGTCCAACCTTAAAAATTACAAGGCCTTTTTGACACACCAATAATTAAATTTTAGATTATTTTAATGGTCCCATTTATGTACAATTTGCCAACCTATTCTACAATAGGAAAAGTGTGGTGTCTCTAGTTACATTTTAATTTAATTTAATTTTTTTATTGATTTTAATTGAGTTCTACATTTTTCTCAGCTCACCACTCCCTCATCTTCCCTGCCTTTAACCCTTTCACCAAAGTTCCCGTACTCCCAATTTACTCAGGAGATCTTGTATTTTTCTACTTCCCATGTATATTAGATCTATGTAAGTTTCTCTTAGTGTCCTCATTGTTGTCTAATTTCTCTGAGATTGTGATTTGTAGGCTGGTTTTCTTTTTTTATGTTTAAAAACCACTTATGAGTGAGTATATATGATAACTGTCTTCCTGTGTCTGGGTTACCTCATTCAAAATAATGTTTTCTATCTCCATCCATTTTTCTGAAAAATTCAGATGTCATTATTTTTTCTGCTGTGTAGTACTCCATTGTGTAAATGTACCACATTTTCCTTATCCATTCTTTAGTCGAGGGGCATTTAGGTTGTTCCCAGGTTCTGGCTATGACAAACAAAGCTGCTATGAACATAGATGAGATTATATCTTTGTGGCACAATTGAGCATCTTTTGGATATATACCCAAAAGTGGTATTATTGGGTCTTCAGGAAGGTTGTTTCCTAATTTTGTGAGAAATAACCACACTGACATCCAAAGGGGCTGTACCAGCTTGCATTCCCACCAGCAATACAGAAATGTTCCCTTTTCCCCACATCTCCCGCATAAGTTGTCATCAGTGTTTTTGGTCTTGGTCTTTCACGTGTAAGATGGAATCTCAGAGTTGTTTTGATTTGAATTCCTCTGATGACTAAGGTTGTTGAATATCCTTAAGTGTCTTTCATTCATTTAAGGTTTCTCTGCTAAGAGTTCCCTGCCCAGATCTGTAGTCCATTTTTTTTTATTGTATCATTTGTTCTTTTGATGACCAATTTCTTGAGTTCTTTGTATATTTTAGAGATAAGACCTCTTTCTGATGTGGAATTAGTAAAGAACTTTTCACATTCTGTAGCCTATTGTATTGTTTAATTGACCATGTCCTTTGCTTTATAGAAGCTTTTCAGTTACGGGAGGTAACTAAGAAAGAATTTATTAATTCTTTCTCTCAGTGTCTGTGTTGCTGGGCTTATATTTAGGAAGTGATCTCCTGTGCCAATGCGTTCTAGTGTACTTCCCAAGTTCTCTTCTATAAGGTTCAGTGTGGCTGGCTTTATGTTGAAGTCTTTTATCCATTTAGACTTGAATTTTGTGCATGATGATAGATATGGGTCTATTTTTGTTCTTCTACATGTCGATGTCCAGTTATGCCAGCACAACTTGTTAAATATGCTTTTATTTTTTCATCTGACATTTTTTGATTCTTTGTCAAAAATCAGGTGTTTGAAGGTGTGTGGATTAATATTCAGGTATTCTATTCAGTTCCACTGGTCCTCCTATTTGTTCTTATGCCAATACAAGATTGTTTTCAGTACTGTAGTTCTGTAGTAGAGTTGAAGTCAGGGATTGTGATGCCTCCAAAGTTCTTTTATTGTACAGTATTGTTTTGGCTATCCTGGATTTTCTGATTTTCCATAAGAAGTTGAGTACTGTCCTTCAAGGTCTTTGAAGAATTTTGCTGGGATTGTGATGGGTATTGCATTGAATCTGTAGACTGATTTTGGTATGATTGCCATGTTTACTATGTAATTCTTCCTACCCAAGAGCATGGGAGATCTTTCCATTTTCTGGTGTCTTCTTCAATAGTTTTTCAGTTCCTAGCTAGAGAAATAAGACACCAAAAAAAGACTAAAAGGATAAAATTGGAAAAGAAGAAATCAAACTCTCACTGTTTGCTGGTGATACAATAGTTTACATAAGCAATCCCAAAAATTTTACCAAGGGACTTTTACACCTCATAAACACTGTCAGTAATGTAGCAGGATACAAGATTAATTTTAAAAAATCAGTAGCCTTTCTGTACACAGATGATAAAAGGACTGGGGAAGAAATCAGAGAATTAATAAGCTTCACAAAACCACAAATAGCTTAAAATATCTTGAAATAACCCTAATCAAACAGTTGGAAAATTTTTCATGACAAGAACTTTAAATCTTTGAAGCATTTTAATTTTAAAGCCATAGAGATCTAGAAATATCCAAGTGAGTGCTTGAATGAGTGAGAGAATCTGACATAGAAGTTTTTTCTTCAGTGATATTTGCTAATGGCTTCTTGGGTAAAGTGGTCTCTACACAGTTTTTAGGACCGGAATTCAGATTTCTAGAACCCAAACAAAAGTTTGCACAGGTGCCTACACCTGTAACCCCAGCACTTTCATAGTGAAATGAGAGGAAGGGGAGAATCTTCAGAAGCTCACAGGCCAGCCAGGCTGGCCCATATCACTTGTTTCAAACAAAGTGGAAAGTTAAGCCAAGTCTCAAGGCTACATATATTCTGACACATGAACACCCACATTCGAACACTTGACAACATACATGAGAGTGAGGCAGGGAGGAAAAGAGTCTAAAAGTCAGATAAACAAAAACAGAGAATGGAGGGAGAGAAATTTTAAAATAAATTTTTTCTATTCAAAGGAAAAAATATGATTAAAGGGGTACATGGCTTATGATCCTGAACTGTAAGGCACAGATTTAGTGAATATGATATTGGTAAACACTGAAGGAAAAAAGAAGAGAAAATGCTAACTAAAACTCAAGTCAATATGAACACTTTCAAAAATATTATGAAACACTAGGACCTTCATAACTCTGATAATTCTCTAAACAACAGTAAGCTCCTACAAAATTAAGAAATGTAATTACAGTAGTTTCTGACAAAATCAACTATGAGACTTAGAGAATATCCATCCTGATTTCTGTTACCTGCTACAAATTCTTAGTTCTCTGGCTTGTCCTTCTGTTTGGAACAGATGCCAACTCCCACACAAAGAATGGTGTGTGCTCAAGTCATCTGCAATGGGACCAGTGGAACAAACATGGGTCTGGCTGCACATACTGGATTATTGTCTTACCAAAGGGATGGAATAGGAAAGCAGTCTAGATTTGTCATTCAAAGGATATTTTAGATCATGACTAATACCATATCTCCATCTGCCTCGGTCTGCCATGGGTTAAGTAAAAGTCAGGTAGCATCTTTATATGGAATTTTGTAAACAGCCCTGTTTCTTGGAATAGGTAAAGGGAACAATGTGGAGATTTTGACTTTTGGATCTGGAATTTTTGGTGAACGTAGAAGCTGTATTTCACATGAAGAATCAATATTCTATATAAGCTCCTTCTATTCTTGCTTTCATGAATCTCTTGACTGTATAAAATCCTTTTATGAAAATTACTAATATTGACTCAGTAGAAAAAGATACAAAAATCATTTCCTTAAGTATTTTGGCAACATGCCCATAAAACCTTTTGAAAAAAACTATTAAGACATTTCATTGTACTTTTTATTGCAGCACAATTTCAAACCATATATACATATTCCCTGCCGGTTTATCAACATGATGTGTTTATAACAGCTTTACAGATGCTTGTTTAAAAATCTAAATAGAATACCTTGGGAGTACTACAGTTCACAATATTTTGACCTTTTCTGTTAAATTATCATGTATTTTAAATTTATTCTGTAGGTTGAATAGATAAAAATAAATTGTGTTTGGAAGCATGAGGTCTGACATATGTTTATGTTGATAATTCTGCAGAGTGAGAGATATATAACATGGTGAAATCAAGACGAAAACAAAAGATTTAAAATTTTATGCAATGATAGGGAAAAAATCTGATATACTCTTAGTAAATAATGACTAAATAGCTGGGAACTAACCCATAACACATAAGAGTATAAATTTCTAATGGCCTCTTAAGGGTTAAAATATAGTTACAAAAGGCAGAAAATAGACTTTACATTATCACATATGAAATGAGGCTGAAAGTGTATTTCACTGTGGATTTTACAGCTACAAGAACAAAGATTAATTGCACATGTTTTAAGTTCAGATGATTAATAGACAATGGAAGCATTACTGAAAACAGATTTCATTTAGTATATTTTCTCAATATATTTCATTTAGTAAGTAGTAGAAATAGACTATAACTATGCATACCCATGAGAATTTTAATAATGTACTAAACAGTAAAATTTTAATTATCATTATTTAAAAGTCCTCAGCATGTCAACTATTTTTTAATGTGACAACAATTCTATTCTGCAATTATGACTTCTGTCTTATTCATGCTTCATATATTCTTACTGAATGATTCTATAATATGTATATAATCTGGTGAGTAAAAATATTTCCCTCTCCATTTTAAAATCTTAATTAAGATACCAAATAGTGTATGTTGTCTTAGTTAAATTTGATTTAGACTGTTTGAGGAACCAGTTTGAAGACTAATATTTCATTCAGTAGAGGTTTGTTCAATTTTCATTAATTTGAAATCTTTCAGTTGTTGATATCAAGCTTTAACATCTGGCAGTCAGATAGGATGCATGGTGTTATTTCCAATTTATTATATCTGTTGATGCTTGTTTTGTTTCCAAGAAAGTGATCAATTTTAGAGAAAGTTCCCTCCGTTACTGAGAAGAAAGCATATTCTTTTGTGTTTAGGTGAAATGTTCTGTATCTGTTAAATTGTTTTTGGTTTATAATTTTTTCAGCTAGTTTCAGCATTTTATTGCTTAGTTTTTATCTGAATGACCTGTCTCCTACTGAGAGTGGTGTAATGAAGTCTCACAATTTCAATGTGTGAGTGTCAATACATGATTAAGCTGTACTAGTGTTTCTTCTACAAGTTAGAGCACCCTTGTATTTTGAGCATAGAAGAATTGAAATATTCTTTTTTCCTATGTAAGTATGTTTTCTTCCCTAGCTCTTCTGATCTGTTTATGTTTGAATTCTATTTTGTTAGATATTAAAATGGGTACACTGCCTGCTTCTCAGGTCCATTTGTTTGAGATATATTTTTCTAGCCCTTTACCATGAGATGACATCTATCTTTGGTGAACTGCCCATACCTCAACTACTGACAAAATACATAAAAGCTGGAAATGGATAAGCAGAACTGTCAAATCCTGCCAAGACAGGGTAAGATGGTTTTGAAAATTTTCTTGCCTTTAAAAATAATGTGTCAGTTATGCTAGGCCTTAGCCAAAGTTGGTTGCTTCAACACTGCAAATGTGACTTTGGGTGATTGCCCAGGTAGCCAGCTGTCTCTGTGACTTGTTACATATTTTGGAAGTTGTTTGATTGCACTTCCTAATCACTCAGGTAATGTTATTTCCCTTCTCAGATCTTTGATTGGGTTGAAGATTAGATAAATGTAGTTAGTTACTTTCTTCTCACGACTTGGCCAATTTATTGATTGCATAAGAATTAAGTTAGTTGACTGAGATGGAGGGGGGAGGGCCTTGGGCTTCCCATAGGACAGGGTATCCTGCACCATCATAAGGAAGCAGGGGGAGGTCAGTGGGGTAGTGGGGGAGCGGGAGGGCCTGGAACAAGGGGAGTAAATGTAAATTTTTCTTTTAACAATAAAAATTTAAAAAAAAAAGAAGGATGGATCTTCTTTTTGTATAATTTGTTAGTATATGTCTTTTTATTGAAAAATTGGAAACACTAATGTTAAGAGATTCCACTGAACAATGACTGTTGACATCCATTTGTGTGTGTGTTGTGTGTGTGTGTGTGTTTTGTGTGTGTGTGTATGTGTGTGTGTGTGTGTGTGTACACGCACTCATGCACAGTGTGCTTCTTCTCTTTTGACTTTGCTGGTCTAGGATTAATTACTTCCTGTGTTTACTTGGATTTAGTTAACACCTTCAGGTTGGAATCTACTTTCTACTACGTTTTGTATGGCTGGATAACACCCGAAAAAAAATTAATTTTTTGGATAGATGATATAAACATACTATTTAATTATTTGGAAAATAGCCTAAATGTTTGTTTATAAATTTGTCCATGTGTAATTATTTTTTATAATCAGAGAGACAAAATAATTGCATATTTCGAAATTAGAATAGGGAAGAGTAGCACATTAAACACACAGAAAAATTTAAACAATAACCTAAGTAGCAACCGTAATTGATATTTTTCAAGTTAAATTTAATGGCTCACCACAAAATTTAAATGCAGAGAAGCTATTAATATGTATGGATTTTCTATCACTGCCTCTGTCCAGGCAATAAGTTTCTATTCAGAGTCAGTCTATAATAAATTAAGTCCATAAAGTTTTATACTCTTTGCTGGAATTAGAAATTCTATTAAACTTTTAGATATAGTTCTAAAAGGCACAAATTGTTTTAAAAGATATTTAGCAAAGTAACATAATTATTTATAAAATATTTTCTGTTACTATTTCATTAATAAATAAGGCAGATTTCTATTTACTAACCCATAAGTCAAGTCAAAAATCAGTGGATAAATAAAACTATGTCATGTCATATATATTATCAGCTAAAAGCAGAACAATATTAGTACAACTAATTTTCATGACTAGTTATATGACTCAAAACTCTTGATATATACCACCAAAAGACCATCTTTGAAATACTTGACTGTACTCTTTAAGGGAAATTTCAATGAAACACGTTTTTGAGATCTAATTTACATTATCACATGCAAAAGGCTCAGGTCTGACTTAACACTCTGGGGTATGCTTTCTTTCCTTTGTGCCTCTTATTTGCTTCCTGTATGACAGAGAAACAGTTGTCCTAATTGCCTAGCTGCTTTGGGAATGACATAAAGTAATCAATATACAGCATGTAGCATGGTTTTTCTACAAAAATAAAGACAGAGATGAATAAGTGACAGTTCTGTTATTTTTATCAGTTAATTTATAAATAAGCAAAAACATATCTTCTAAGTAAGAAGTCATTTTTATACAAAATATTATTTTAGATTATCCATGAAATCTCTTTATTTAAATTTCTATTGATAGTATTACTAATATAATTGTTATATATAATACTAATAATCATAAGTGATGTGATCTTTATATTCTTCATGCATAAACTACATTTAGTACATTCAGTATGTTAGTGTTACACTTTTTAAAGTACTCATAAAGTAAAATTAATTGCTTTATAATATAGCAGGACTTGGTGCTTGTTTAATCAATCAGACTTTCTTCAAGTTTTGCTTCTCTCCTTAATTCTATATATTTCAATAAAATATCCTTCATGTGGCTAAGAGTACTATGAATATTTAATATATTTCATAATTTGGGACTATCTATAAATGACTTTTTTGGGAAATAATATCATGAGAAAGTTTGATGTTCACTTAAAATATTTAAGTAACAATAAATAGTGATTCTCAAATATTTTTTAAATATAGAATTCTCTTATAGCACCATTTATTCTTCTATGTGATTCAGTCAGATTTATAAATAAATACAGCACAATTATATATGGCACTTTTTCTGCTTTATGATTTCTTTCTTTTATGAAAATAAAATACCATTAAGGCAAATATTTTGAAAAAGCAAGATTTTAACAAAATAATTTGTTTCGTATTCTTGATTTTTAGAATCAAGAAGGCATAATTTCTCCTGAAGTATCATTCATTTGGGTTTTGTACAACATGTCAAGGAAAAAGTCTGATGTTATTAACAAGGATTAGTGAAAAACACGATATGCAAAGGGAAGATGAGCTCTCCCAAAAGCCTATTGGGAAAACAGTTTCAAAGTTTGCTTCACCATCATCATCCATGACTTCCAGTTCTACTCTAGAGCTATAGAAAATAAAACAACTGGATATTGACATAAAAACAGGTGGACCAATGGAATCAAATTGAAGACTCTGATATTAATCCACACACCTGTGAACACCTGATTTTTGACAAAGAAGCTGAAATTATACATTGGAAGAAAGAAAACTTTTCAACAAATGGTGCTTGCATAACTGAATATTGACATGTAGAAGAATGCATTGAAACAGGTGACTATTTCCTATATATTACACCAGTAGCACAGACACTGAGAGCAACAATTAATAAATGGAACCTCTTGAAACTGAGAAGCTTCTGTAAGGCAAAGGACATGCTCAACAAAGCAAAACGACAGTCTACAGAATGGGTAAAGATCTGCAGCAACCCCACATCTGACAGAGGGCTGATCTCCAAAATATACTAAGTACTCAAGTCTAGACATTAAAATACAAAACAATACAATTTAAAAATAGGGTGCAGATCTAAAAAGAATTCTCAACCAAGGAATATCACATGGCTAAAAGACACTTAAGGAATTATTCAACATCCTTAGCCATCCATAAAATGCAAATCAAACAACTCTAAGATACCATTTTGCACCAATTAGAATGGCTAAGATCAAAAACACTCCAGCACATGCTGGAGAGTCTATAGAGTAAGTAAACACTCCTCCATTGCTGGTGGGAATGCAAAACTTTACAGCTGCTTTTGAAATTAGTATGACAGTTTCTCAGAAAATTGGCAATCAATACCACTCTTGAACATATACCCAAAAAATGCACACTCATAAAGCAAAGACATTTGCTCAATTATGATCTTAGCAGCACTATTCATAATAGCCAGAATCTGGAAACAGCCTAGATGGCCCTTATTCAAACAATGGATTAAAAATATGGTACATTTATACAATGGAATATTACTCAGTGGTAATAAACAATGATATCTCAAAATTTGCATTCAACTGGATGAAACTAGAAACTAACCATCCTGAGTAAGTTAATCCAGATAATTCGCAAGTCAATTCAATGTCAAAAAACTGGCCTCATCTGGGTAAATCAACTCAATCTGAATACATTTGATTTAAAATGGATGAATACTATGTTCTATCCATAAAATCTAATGTTTTCTGTGTGAAAAATCTGTATGCAAAAATTATTCTATATTAAACTTAACTTATTATATATTAATAAATTGATAGAGTAATGCAAAATGTTAACACAATCTCAAAATTGCATTCAGAAAAAAAGTGTACATCAAGAAGGTAATTTTTTAAGCTTAAGGTATTGTCCGATATCAAGGACAGTCATTCCAAAATACAATGGCTCCTAAATTACATTAGTTTTTAAAAGAGGCAAAATGTTAGGGAATAATAACTTTTGAGTAAGCAGAAGCTTAGAGACAAAAGTCATTAACTCAAAGTATTTACCACTGTGTTCCAAGGATAATGCTAGGCACTGAACCAAAGAAAGAAATGATTAAAGGAATGGATTGTCACATATTTTGGTATTATTCCCAATTATTTCTGTATTTGTTTCTGAAAGGCTTATATTCTTTATACCATTTACTTCAAAATTAGCTTTTTGGATCTGAAGATGACCTATGCAAAATACAAGTGATACTCGTCAGCAGTAAATTTAAAATTAATTGTGTAATTTCCCCAGTTTGGTTTTCCTTAGCCATACTTTTCCTAAAAAGTTTATTTACTCAGTGAAGAGCATCCATGCATCAGAATTGATAACACCAAAATTCTTGGGGGTATAGAAAGCAAACTTTGGGAGTATATATTTGTTATGGCAACATATCATAGTCGAATTTGACTACTGTCTTAAGGATATGTATTTGGTAAACGGGGCATTTAGGGAACCACTCTCTTCAGTTTTTTGAATGGGTTACACATGGAAAAATTATTAAACTTATTTCAGTAAAGGCTCTAGGCAAGTAATAACAGGGTAAATTTGATTATTCTGCAAAGGCAAAAGCTTTATGTGTATTACTCCAACTCAATCAAAAATACACATCACCTGTGTATCAGTATGTATGGATCATGAAATATTGTTATTCAGAGAGTCCCACACAAGGTTGATTATCTATGATTTTGCGGATGTGCCAACATATACATGACATCTTCATCATCAGACAATAAGAAAGGAAAGTTGGAGGTGCATGTCCTTGTTTTTATGTAAATTAGCTCCAAAATGCTTCTGTTCACTGTGATCACAGGCCACTAGGCAGAATACTTCTATAGCTATGAAAGACTCTGAGATTGCTAGGAAGAGCTAAAGGGAAAATTCATTGGTGGTAAGCAACATTTCTTTCACAGGTGTGGGTGGCATTAGAAGACAAAGTGAGGTACATATGTGTGTAGTATATGAGAATGTTATTACATTAGACACTGAAACAGATCAATTTATATTGTTGATGTTTCTTTCCCAGAGGATTTGGTATAAAGAGAGTCCTTGGTCTTAATGTGATAAATTATAGAATATAAAACCATGTTTTTATCCTTGGTATTTCATGATGATTAGGATTAACTTCAAAATTAGTAACTAGACAGTCCTGTGATGATTTGATCATTATGGGAACCAAATAGGGAGAAAGGAGTTGACAAATAATTACAAATCTCAACAAGGACTTCTGTACAGCCAAACAATGAGAAAGATGAGGAACACAGAAAAATGTAGGCATGATAGCAAAAGGTTTTTCAAATTGAACCCAACTTTTGCAATATAAGATGACTTGACAAATTTAGATTAACCTGGGACATTTAAATAGAAATTATAGGAAACAATGAAAGCCAGAAGAGCCTTGTCAAGCATTATGCAAACATTAAGTGGCCACGGATGCCAGCCCAGACTACTATTCCCAGCAAAACTGTCAATCACCATAGAAGGAAGAAACAAGATATTCCATGACAAATCTAGATTTCACCAATACCTACCCACAACCCAGCATACACAAAATACTAGAAGGGAAACTCCAACCAAGGAAGTTGGCTAAACCAACAAAAACACAGACAATTGATGGGCTCAGAGCAGCATTCCTAAAGAAGGGAAAAATGCACAAAATAACATCACCAATAATGAAAACTAAATTAACAGAAGATAGCAATTACTGGTCATTAATATCCCTTAATGTAAATGGACTCAACTCATCTATAAAAAGGCACAGGCTAACAGAATGGATACGAAAACAGAACCTATCTTTCCGCATCCAAGAAACACTTCTTAACCTCAAAGACAGACATTGCCTCAGAGTATAAGGTTGGGAAAAATATAGCAATCAAATGGAACTAATAAACAGGTGGGTGTATTTGTCTTAATATCTAACAAAATAGACTTCAAGCTTAAATCAGTCAAAAGAGACAAAAAGGTCATTTCATATTAGTCACAGGAAAAATCCATCAAGAGAAAATTTCAATACTGAACATCTATGCCCTAAATACAAGGGCACCTTCATATGTGAAAGAAACACTTCTAAAGCTTAAATCATACATTAAACCCCACACACTAATAGGGGGAGACTTCAACACTACCCTCTTACCACTAAACAGGACAATCAGACAAAATAATGAACAGAGAAATAAGAGAACTAACAGATGTTATGACTCAAATGGACCTAACAGATATCTATAGAATATTCCATCCAAACAAAAAAGAATATACCTTCTTCTCAGCACCTCATAGAACTTTTCAAAAATTGACCACAAACTTGGTAGCAAAACAAATTTCAACAAATACAAAAAAAATATGTACCTAATCACATCACCATGGTGTAAAACAAGAAGTCAACAGCAGTAATAATTCCAGAAAACCCACAAACACATGGAAATTAAACAATGCTCACCTGACTCATCAATGGATCAAGGAAGAAATAAAGGGAGAAATTAAAGACTTCCTAAAATCAATGAAAATGACCACAAACCATACCCAAATTTATGGGACACAATGAAAGCAGTGTTAAGAGGAAAGTTCATAGCACTAAATGCCTACATAAAGAAGCTGGAAAAACCCCACACTAGTGAATTAACAGAACATTTGAAAACTTTAGAACAAAAAGAAGCAAACTCACCTAAGAGAACTAGACGACAGGAAATAATCAAAGTGAGAGCTGAAATCAACAAAATAGAAATAAAGAAAACAATACAAAGAATCAATGAGACAAAGAGTTGGTTCTTTGAGAAAATCAACAAAATAGACAAACTTTTACCCAAGCTAACCAAAGTTAGTACTCTAGAAAATTGGAAAACTTAAAGGAAATGGAAAATTTTCTGGATAAATATCACTTACCAAAATTAAATCAAGACCAGATGAGCAAATTAAACAGATCTATAACTGCTGAAGAAATAGAAACAGTTCTCAAAGTCTCCCAACCAAAAAATAGCCCAGGACCAGATGGTTTCAGCTTAGAACTCTACAAGACTTTCAAAGAGGAACTAATACTCCTCAAATTATTCCAAACAATAGAAACAGAAGGAATATTGCCAAACTCTTTTTTTATGAGGCTACAATTACCCTGATACCTATACCACAGAAAGACATTACTAAGAAAGAGAATTACAGGCCAATCTCACTTATGTACATTGATTCAAGAATACTAAACAAAATAGTGGCAAATTGAATCCAAGAACACATCAGAATCATCATCTAGCATGATCAAATTGGCTTCATCCCAGAGATGCAGGGATGGTTCAATATACAAAAATCTGACAATGTAATCCACCATATAAAGAAGCTGAAAAATAAAAAGCACATGTTAATCTCATTAGATGAAATAAAGCTTTTGCCAAAATACAACATCCTTTCATGATAAAGGTCTTGGGGATCAGGGATACAAGGAACATACCTGAACATAATAAAGCCAATATACACCAAACTAAGAGCCAACATCAAACTAAATGGAGAGAAACTCCCAGCAATCCCACTGAAATCAGGAACAAGACAAGACTGTGCACTCTCTCCATATCTATTCAATGTAGTTCTTGAGGTCCTAGCTAGAGCAATAAGACACCAAAACAAAAAAAGACTAAGGGGATACAAATTGAAAAAGAAGAAGTCAAAGTCTCTCTGTCTTCTGATGATACATAAGTGATCCCAAAAATTCTACCAAGGAACTTCTACAACTAATGAACACTTTTAGTAATGTAGCAGATTACAAGATTAAGTAAAAAAAAAAAATCATTAGCCCTCCTGTACATAGATGGTAGAAGGTCTGGGGAAGAAATCAGAGAAATAACACCATTCACAATAGCCACAAATAGCAAAAAAAATCTCAGAGTAACTGTAACCAAACAATTGGAAGACTTGTATGACAAGAACTTTAAATCTTTGAAGAAACAAATTGAAACACACCAGAAAGTGGCAAGATCTCTCATGCTCTTGGGTAGGTAGAATTAACATAGTAAAAATGGCCATCTTACCAAAAGCAATCTATAGATTCTAGCAATACCCATCAAAAATCTTAGCAAAATTCTTCAAAGGCCTCAAAAGAACAGTACTCAACTTCATATGGAAAAGCAAAATACCCAGGAGAGCCAAAACAATCCTGTACAATAAATTAACTTCTGGAGGCATCACAATCCCTGACTTCAAACTCTACTCCAGAGCTTCAGTACTGAAAACAGCCTGGTATTGGCATAAGAACAGACAGGAGTACCAGTAGAACCAAATAGAAGACCCGGGTATTAATTCACACACCTTTGAACACCTGATTTTTGACAAAGCAAAAAGTCAGAAAAGGGGAAAAAAGCCAAAGCAATAATGTATAAGTTCAAGAACAGTGTTTAGAAACATCAAGAGTGAAATGTTCTGAGCTTTGCTTTCCCATAAACATTGGGCTTCAACTTTAAAATAAATATAAAACTGAAATTCATTTCCATCTTTCTTCTGTATAGCTAGCTCTCCTTATTTATGTGGATTAATTTTGATGAATGGATTATTTTTTCTCTGAAAAATAAAAAAAAACTGGTCATGTTACATCCATAGTCAAAAGAGAGTATTAAGTGCATACACACTTGTGCTCAGCTCAGTTTCCTCTCTTAGCAAACAGTCCAGGACCTAGGAGATGGTGCCACCCACTTTCAGACTGGCTCTTCCCACATCAAATGACACAGTTAAGAAAATCCCTCAGAGGCATGCCCATAGGCCAGCCCAATCTAGACAATTCCTCATTAGATCTCTCTTCTCAAGTAGGTCTACCTTGTGTCAAATAGCAATTAAAAATGCCCATCAAGACGGGCGGTGGTGGCACACACCTTAAATCCCAGCACTCGGGAGGTAGAGGCAGGCGGATCTCTGTGAGTTCGAGACCAGCATGGGCTACAAGAGCTAGTTCTGGGATAGGCTCCAAAGCTACAGAGAAACCCTGTCTCGAAAAATCAAAAAAAAAAAAAATGGCCATCACACCGGGCATTGGTGGACATGCCTTTAATCCCAGCACTTGAGAGTCAGAGGCAGGGCAGATCTCTGTGAGTTCGAGGCTAGCCTGCTCTACAACAGCTAGTTCCAGGACAGACAGCAAAGCTACAGAGAAACCTTGTCTCAACCACAGCCCCGCAAAAAAAAAAAAAAAAAAAAAAAAAAATATTGGCCATCACATCCATCAAATAACTTCCAAAAATTATTTCTTTTGTTT
>JAQHUG010000340.1:1974080-1988403 GCA_028555095.1 Dicrostonyx torquatus | reverse complement strand
TTTCAATAATTGTTTCATGTTTCAAGTTTAGCCCCTTTAATTGCTTTCTAAAAATAATCACATATCTTTATGTAAATATTAAATTAAATATAGTTAAAGATATATGTACTTATTTTATGTATATGAGTGTTCTATCTACATGGATGCCTTTATGCCAGAATAGAGCATCAGATCTCACTATAAATGGTTGTGAGCTACCATATAGTTGCTAGGAATTGAATTCAGGACCTACAGAAAAGCAAGCAGTGTTATTTACCACTAAAGTTTCTTCATAGTTAACTGTAAACATGTTTTTATCAAAAGAATAGGAGTGTATGTTTAATGTCATTTTTTAGGCTGAAATAATTATATTAGATGCTGTCAAATACTCTAATTAACTGGGGATAATTATTGACAAATCATGCATTTTATATGGGTTGTAAGAATATAAGATGAAATACAATAAATTTGTACTTGTAAAGTTAGCAACAATAGAAAATCAAACAACAGGCACATTTTAATAGAAAAAAATAATTACATAATTAACACATGTACAGTGCTGGTTTAAAAATGAAACCCATTAGTAAAAATTCCTCCTATAACAATGACCTCCAAATAATTTAATTAAAGATTAGTAGTGGACCAGAAACTTATTGATAGTAATTATCACATAATTACATATATTGGCTATGTTATATATTCAAGAACAGCAGTTATTCACCTTTCACAATTAATAGGCAGAGCAAACTTCTGAGTCGAAGAAATGCCATTGTCACATGGTGTTAAGGTAATGTTAGTAGAAAATGATCTCACAGAAGTAGCAAGAGAAAGTGATTCACTATGCTCTCAGCTAATTTTATACAGGCATCATATTCTTTACATTGTTAGCCTTTCTCTTGACACAAGTGCCTTTCTTCATAATTTTATTTGTTCATGAGTGTATATTACTAGTAAGTGATAAAATAGATTACCTACATATATTTATGTACTGATCTTACATTTTTTATTATTTTTTTTATCTGTGGACTACATAATCCAATGCATTTCAAAATGTCATTACTTTCAACATTTTCCTTCATTTATATGTACACTTCTTCAATTAAATCTATATAATTCCTGGCTCATTTGTTCTGTCAAAGTGCTGTTATGAATAGGTCTATGCACAAAATAACATGTTTTAAGAATGCATAAGGACTCATGGCACTTTTTGTCATAAATGATAATTTTTTGTTTGCTTTAATGTATTCTGCCTTTTGGAATTTAAGTTTTAAAATTTATGAGTGTTAGATAAAGTTTGATAAATAGCCTAAAGCTTTATCCAATGTGCTTTATGAATATAAACTAATAATGTACTTGTTTCTTTCTCTCTTTATTTACATACATTTACAGTACCATTAAACTATAATTCACAGTCCACTTCATAGGTAAATTATAATGGTAGAAGCTGGAGATGTGCATCAGTGGTTGATCACAGGCATAGCTTGTGCTAGGCTTCAGTCCATATCCAAGGGTGTCACATTTGTAATAAATTAATATATCTAAAGGTCTTTGTCTGTGTAGCCACTCAGGCTTTGTTTGATGCTTTCAATTGCTTTCTCTTATCTTAACAAAATGCTGTACAGTGTACAAAGGACAAAGAGCAGAGATTTATTTCTTTAAATTCTGAAACAAAAGGGTGTATAACTAAGGACACTTGTCTGTAAAAATCCTTCTAAATGCATCATAAGATGGTTTGAAACTTTCCTCTGGGCAAAAACATATATATATATATATATATATATATATGTATGTATGTATGTATGTATGTATGTATATGTATGTATGTATGTATGTATGTATGTATGTATGTCCATGACAAAGAGTTCAAGGACACAAAGATGGCGGAAGAAGGAGAATTGAGGATAAAGGTAATAAATGCACAAGGGGATCCCATTATGCTTAGACATATCCTACTAACAATGAGCCCATTAGGTGATGACATGAATCCACACATGACACAATATCATTATGATGTTATTACCTCTTTTAAACATGCTATGTCTGATGCAAACTTAAGCCACAAAATCTCGCAAGATATTCTGTAGCAATAGTTATATGTTCCCTGACACTACGAATAATGTTTTCTGTTATTGCAGCATTTTATGGTTTACAATGTAACTTTTCTGCCATTATTTCATTGATGCTTTTCAGAAAATCCTGTAAAAAATAAAATTCCATTTTGAGAGCGTGGTATTCAATTGATATTGCATTTGATTATATATATTAAGAATGTGTAGTGATTTCATTTCTATTTTACTCTTTCAAATCTCAAATAATCTGATGAAATTTAAACAGTATCACTATAGTAGAACTAATCCTTTTGCAAACAGAGAGTCTGATGAAAGATCTTTGTCAGTGTGGTTCCTTTCTTGTTGTCATAGTTACTTAGGGATTTAGTGGGAGACAAATTCAACAACCTGATTTGTCTTTGATGATATATTGAGATAATCCAAAATATAATCTCAAAAATTTATGAGTAAATACATCCCAACTTTTATCTCCTAAATATGGCCAATTTTAAATATCTAAGCATTAAAAACAACTACCTTCAAGCTGTTAAGCTTCAAAAGGTATTTGCTGATCTTATGAAGTTAAAATTGCTGTGCCTTAAATCTTGAGGCATGAATTAAATTGAACCTGTATTCATTTCATCATTGGTAAAAAATTGAGAGTATGAGGAAAACCATTATATTATTAATGATGACTATGCTGTGAAACATTTTAATGTTTATTTTTATCATAAGAAACATATTAGAACATTTTAATTTTAAAGCATATGAACCTCATTTGTTAGTCCACAAAAACTCATTCTGAAGGCAGGTTCAGGACATAATTGATGTTTCCCATGAAAATTTCTGTATTTTGCATATAATGTTGAAAGTGAAAGAATAGATGTAAACTCTACGAGCTATAATATTCACCAGAATCTCAAGGGTTATGCAATGGAATGGATTTTTTTTTGGATAACAAATGACTATCTGATTAGATTCAAAGCCCACTCTGTAGAATGGTGCACATCATAGTATCATAATTCTTGACAAGAACCTATGGCCCAAGAAGCCATAGTTTAGGAGATAACTTACTACTATCATTTTGATGAACTGACACAGTATTCAAGTACCTTCTAAATATTTATCCTTACAGCCAAAGATTAGTACTGCTTACAACCTTGCCAAGAAAAGCTGATTTTTCCACTGGATGCCAATTAATACAGAGAAAACTGGAAGAAAAAGTGCAAAGAAAACATAATTATGAATTATTTATGTTAAATGGGGATTATGCAAGCACACTGACTCATCAAACATTCAGACATCATTGAGAACATGTAGGGAGAAATATTATTTGATACAGAGGACCAGAAGTGCAGTCATGATGTAGTATCTTTGGGACATAGCTGCATCCATGCTATCTCAACAGACTTTTACAAGGCATTTCTAAGACCAAACCAATGATAGTCATGCTTAGATAAAAGAAGGTCTCACAAGGAATCTCTTCAGTTTTCATGTTAATGATATAGAGATGTTTAAAGGATGCTTTTCAGAACTTTTAGCTCTAAATTCAGAAACCTGTTGTTACTTTGTGCCTGGGGTTAGATTGCATTGGTTTTATATCTAATAGGAGTATGATATTCTATGACATCAAGCTAAAATATCAAAATCCCAGTTTGAATGGGTCAGAGCTACAACACAGTGATAAGATCATATGACAAGAATCATCATAGACATTTGAAATTGTTAGAGACTGAAAGATGAAGACAAGCCAGATAGAAAGTTGAAATCTCCAATAATTGCTTGTTTGTGATGATATTGAAGCCATAAGGAAAGGAAATTGTAGAGAAGAGTTTGAAAATACTAACACATGATAAGTAGCAAGTGTGCTGTGTTAAGCCTGCAAAAATTGTTTGGCTAACTGTCTGCACAGCATACAAGCTTTCATACTTCACAGATACTTCTTTGTCCAACTCTACCTTTACACCATCTCTTACATTCCGCTTATTTTTAATTTTTTTGGATGTTCAATCAAACTAAAAAAATAGTCTGTACCATAAAATTCCTGCTTACCTACATTCTATAAGCATTTTTTTACATTACCCAATTAAGGTTTCCCTCTGTATAAATGTTATCATAATGAAGTAGGCTTTGGTTATATTATCAATATTTTTCCCCCCAGTGGTTAAAGTTTTTTTGTTGTTCCTTTAAATCCTGCAATGAATTTAGCCGAATCGAATAAATTACTATTCTGAGATTTAAAAAAAAAGAATAGGATTCTCTCTGTGTGTGTGTGTGTGTGTGTGTGTGTGTGTGTGTGTGTGTGTGTTTGTCTGATAAAGTTGTCCATATTGGAATTCATGGTCTAAATTGATGAGGATGACTGATCAGGTCTCTTCCTCAAGAGGGTACCAGATCCCTTTACAGATGGTTGTGAGCCACCATATGGTTGCTAGGAATTAAACTCAGAACCTTTGGAAGAGCAGGCAGTGATCTTTACCACTGAGCCATTTTTTTCCCAGCCCATGTGTAGATTATTATTCAATAGAAAATGCTGTCTAGGTTTTGATTATATTTTTTTTAAAAAAAATAGTAGCTTTGTTTATGGGATAATTGTTTTAACTCTCTGCTAAGGAATGGTTGTCCTTGGCCTTTAATTAACCCATGAGGTTTACCTCCATTGTAGCTACTGGGAATTTGAGATAGAATTGGCCTGTTATGTGCTCAAAATTCTTTGCCTTTAGTTCCCAATTAATTGTAATTTTTCTGGAAATTCATTTTTTTCATTGTCTTAAGATTATTGCCCTATACTTAGAAAGAATGGTGTTCTAAAATCTCACCTGTGAGCATATTTTCTTCAGCTTTATCCATGCCCTACATATTCCAGTCATCTTAAACTCTGAAAATGCTGTAAAGGTTAGGATTATATTTTATAATAGTCTCATGACTTTTTATAATATTATGAAAGAAGCCCTACTATGATGACAAGGGTGAAACACAGACAAATTTTTCCAACTTGCCTATGCATGAAGCAGCTACCATTTTTGCAGCATAAATAAAAATATTTCATGTATTATGCTTGCAGTAAAGAGAAAAATGGTCGATTATGTTATGTATATTTCTTCTCACAGAAATATAATGCAGACTGACAGCTTCCGAGGAATAGACCTGAGGTTACCACAGGATGACGTGACCTTTATCTCAAAGAAACCTGTCTGTATGTACTGAATTCTACTGCCTTTCTTCTTTGCCTATCTACTTTCATCACACATGGCACAGATCCTAAATGTTGTCAGCAATACTTATGTGAATCAGGAGACTGGAAGCTACTAAAATGAAAGGGAAAAGTGGACAAACAGCTGAGGCAGCAATGTCAGTTATTATTACTGAGAGTAGTGGTTTATGATAGACTTTATTGGGAGTTTCTGCTCCTTATGCAGAATAATTCATAATTCATAAGGAATCATTCTTGCTTACTAGTTGCACAAAATAAAATTTTAAAAAATGTACTCAGGAACTTAGAACAAAAGTCCTGTAAAGTGGTTGTAAAATAGACGAGGGTCATAGCATTCATCAAATTATTTCAAGCAAAATGGCTTTGCTAGACAGAATGTGCAGCAATTGATTTCAAGAATGTGTTGATTAAATTTCAATTTAAAATTTTATGCCTAAGGCAGAAAAAATAGAAAAGCTAGATAAACCTGAAAATTAGCTGAAAAATTAATGTTTTGCTAAAATATAAAAAATCTATAGTGCTAAAAAATAAATTAGACCTTTTATTTCATTCTCAATTGTTTGAAAATAATTGTATAAATACAGTAGTATGATTGAGAACTTTTCTGTGGCTATTTTTTTTTTTTTACTCACGAAGTTCTGTTTAACGATTATAAGCATCAGAAACTATTTCCCAAATGTTTCCTTGTGGTGCACTTGAAGAAGAACTGTAGTCTTAGAAAACATGGAAGTTCTGCTAAATTAATAGACTTAAGTAGAATTTCGTACTTGGTCATGAACTCTCTCAAATACTCAAATTTATGTAAACATTTTTGATATGGTCTAACAATTAAATTAAAATGAAATCCAATTAAATAATAATTAGGAACATAAAGATTCCAATTTATACAATGTGAGGTGCATTTTAATCTTCTTTCTGTGGCAGATGTGCCTTTCAGAATATTAAGCTCTAGTATCTTCTAATGGAATTTATTCTCATTTGCAGTGCACACCTGAGTCAGTCAATATTTTGAATAAATCATATTTCAGTCAAGCAACCTGGAAATGATAATTGATGTCATTATCGACAAAGGGAAGAAATCAATCTAAGTGAATCGCACCATTCTCTTTTTTCTTTACTTAATATAGTTATGATAATATATTCAGATGTGCTTCACAAAGCATTTTAAGTATGTAAGCTGCTGTCTTTATGACAGAAAATGAAAATTAAAAACATGTTTGTAGTTATGAGGGTTTTTTTTTGCTTGCTGAAGGGTATATTTTGCATTAAGAAGGATTTACACAAAAGAAAAATACAAAGATCTAATTAAAGACAAAATAACTGTAAGACTCAAAAGTGTTTCATAATGAAAAATTAATCTTAAGCATAAGTACTCATTGAACCATACCAACATACCACTAATAGATTTTTGAGTCAGTGAATCATGTGAACTGATACATGATTTGACTACACACAAATGATTGAAATCATGCTTTTATCAAAATTTAATTTATTTAACTATTCTATGTTTTAATATAATATTATGCAGATCATATTATAGGGATAAAGAATTGCACAATATTAGTGGGTTCCATTATTTGAGCCTCCAAATGCCCATCTTGAGAATAATGCTAGACTGAGTGTAGTTGTTGTTGTCTCAGTTGTTCAGATATGTGTGAGACAGGTTATCATTTCTGGAGAGTCTGTTATCAGGAACTATGACTGAGAACAGAAGTGGCTATCCACTCAGAGAGTGTCATCAAGCAGACAAGCATCCAAGACGTCAGAACAAGGGAATCATTAAGCATGATACTCACCAATAACTGGAAACCACAAGAAGGAGTCCAGTGCCATGTAGAAAAGGAAAATAAATAATAGCACTAAGGTGTTTTTTTTTAAAAAAACATGTTATAAAAATCAATATATAGTATGATCTTTTGCTTATTGATAAATTACTCTATTTTCAAAGAGATTTGAAACCTCCCTGATGTGTTACCCAGTGTTATTCCCTGGACATCCTCCAGCTGAGCAGGCCTGAAACAGTGAAGAGCATGAATGCTATTACCACAAGAACTTGAAATGATGCCTTTGTCCATTTCTAATTATGGGGCTGTGGTTAACTTCTCTGTGCCTCAATCCAGTCATTAGAAACAGCACATTATAAGACATAGAGGCTTACCTGTAGAGGCTTAATAAAATCATGCCAGAGTGAGCAAGCATAGAATAAGCTCTGCCAGAAGGAATTTATTCAGAGGAGGAAAATTTTAAAAATATGATTACAAACATGATTTTATCACTATAAATTAATGTTCATAACATTGAAGAAATTATTGTTAATTTCATGTTACAAAATATATTTTGTTCATGCTTAGAATAAACAAAAATACAATTGAAAGTGATGAAACAAGGTAAAAATGATCAATGAACTTTCTCGTAAAAAGTTCCCAAGTGCATTTTCAGAGGTGACTAGAATGAGGAACTAGAAATGAGTCCTTTTATTTCTTAGCTCTCTGCTGTGAAACAGGGTTTGTAAATGATATTCTGGAATACTGAAAGTAAGCTTGTGAATGGAGGAGGGCTTTATACACTTTCAATCTACTTATACACTGGAGCATGAGGGTGGCAGGGTAGCCCAGGAAGTATAAGATGTCCTCGAGACCACAGACACCAAGAACAGGATTTTATTATGCCAGGGTTTGAAGAACAACATTAGTAATGAGATTATCATGCACTTAATATAGTTTATGTCCTGCTGAATCATCTATCAATGTACTTCTACTTTATGGTGCTTTTAATTATTACATGTGAGATAAAGCACATTCTGTTCAGATTTACTGCCTGACTTTACTCTGCTAAGTCATTGGCCCAAACAGCATTATTCATTAATCAATAATAGCAACACAAATACATGCCATATCATCTCCCATTTACTGTCTAAATAAAAATAAAGGTTTTAACTTTAACATAGTAAAATTATATATAGAAAACAGTTATCAAGCAAGAATTATAGTCATAATATTTCAACTCTTCAAAGACTCCAGAAAGATATAACATTACCAAAGTAAACAGAAAGTTCATTGTAAGAAACTTCCAAAACTCCGTAATTGACAGAAATATCTTGCTGTTGGAATAGTCAACCAAAGTTCTTCTGTAATTTGGGGCATTCATCTTCAGCCTACAGGTCCATTTGGCAGACTTTTCCATGAAACAGGAAATTTGAAGATCTTTCCTGACTTGTAATGTCAAGGTTCATTAGTTGTTTTCTTCTATGTCCTGAAAAATGTCTGGCAGTTTCTTCTGTGAAACAGGAACCCTGAAGAACCATCCGTATTTTGGAAAGTTCAGCAGTCACTTTTGTATGGGTCCTGACTATTCAGTTCCTATAACATGACATTAAAGCATTCCAGGCAACAGCAATTTCTTGCACAAATGGCTAGCCTTGTCACATTGAATGCAAATTTCATAACAAGTTTCTTCAATGCCCATAATCCTCTCTGGAGTAGTTGGTGCTGCCAGAAAAAGACATGTCTCACTGTCAAGAAAATCTAAGTTCTTAAAACATGCTAATGTCATATTCTGTAGATATTTGAAAGATCTGAAGAATATCTATCCATCTAAACATAACTCTGTCCATCTAGAAAACCTAACTAACATGACTACAACTTGACTCTTACAGATGACTATTTATTAATCTGTATTTCTTAATTATGCATCACATTTGAAATGAACTGCACAAACACAATACCTTAAACAAGAGCAGAAATGCATATGCACAGTGTAACAAAATCAACCTTAAATTTGTATCAGTATACCAAGATCCACACAAATGCAAAGTACTCATCTTTATATCATATTCCCATTTCTTTTTTAAAAGAAATTGACTGTGACCATTAGTCACTTGTAATCACCCATTTTAAATGAAAACAAATATTTATAAACAAACATCTTGGGAATTTGGGCATAGTTTTCTCCAAACTGTTTCCTGATGTCTTTTAGGCAAAGTATTTTTGGGGTTCACAGGGACCCTTTGGGTGGTTCTTGGTCCATCAAACCACATTAGTCAGAAAGAAATCCACAGGTTCACTGTCTCTGTGTAAACAAAAGCAGAACCACTTTTCCAAAGCAATGTATCCTTAGGTGCAAATTTTGAAGACAAGATACCTTTAAAATATATATACTTAACAGCCCCCAGAATCAAATATTTCTCTGTAGTCAAAAAATCAAAGAAAACACAATATTATACATAATCCAGATGTTCTATGTAATTTCCATCTTTACGTGGCTTATTTTTCTAACTCCTTTAATCTATGATTGTCTGTAATCTGCTTCTTTAAAGACTTTTTAATTTTTTAAAACCCATTACTTCCTTTTATAACTATTTCTTTTTCCTCTCTCTCTTTCAAGCTTACATACATTAGTCCAACACTGTGACCCATTTAGAGATCTTTTCCATCTGAATTTGTCTTTATTGAATATCTGTAGTAACTTTCTTCTGAGGAGCACTTTTAAAATGATAAGCAGATTGGTCTCGGGGGCCTTGAATGTTGGCTCCTTCTGTCTCAGGCTTTCAATATGCCACAGGTAGTTCACCACCAGCTCTGGGACTGCCAGGTGGGAGCCATCCTCACCACCTCAATTCTGGGTAGCATTATGCATCATATAAAACTTTTTTATCAGAGTAAAAGCTAGATCTGCCATACTTAACACTGTGAAGCCTGGAAAGATCTCTGTGTATGGAGGTGGGAATTCACCATGCTTTTCTGCCTGTCACTCCTAGCAGACCTGGACTTGCTTCATGCTCATGCAGGGAGTCGTGAGTCATAGGCATGGTCTCAGCTACTTTTTTCCATACCCCACGTGGTCACATAAGCATCGAGACCCAAAGTGGGTGGTGTGCATCAGCCTCAAACATACCTGGGGAAGCATTCTGTAGGCGGGAACTACTTGTTAGTTTCCCAACTTCCCAGACCCAAAATAAACTATATTAATTATAATACTATTTGGCCAATAGCTTAAGCTTATTTCTAGCTAGTTCTTACATCTTAAATTAACCCATTTCTATTATGCTGTGCTTTACCAGAAGTCTCATGGTTTACTGACAAGATTCCAGGAATGTCTGTGTACTCGGGCAGCTACATGGACTTTTTTTTTATTCTGTCTACTCATTCTCTATATCTGTTTGTATTTCTTGCCTGGCTTTACTCTTCTAACCAAAAAAGCTTTATTCATTGACCAATAAAAGCAACATATATACAGAAGGACTTCCCTCATCAGTACAAATTTAAATTCAGTTATTTAACACCTTAAATAATACTCAGATTATTCCTAGTATTAAATATAAGAATTGAGCCAAAGCAAAGGCCTAGCAGTTAAGAACACTTGCTGCTGCTCTTTCACGGGCCACTGCTTCTGTTCCCAGCACAGACAGCAGATGTCAATTACAGTTCTAGAGGATTAGATGCTCCATTCTGATCTTTGGGGTCAGAAGCCACCCAAGGTGTGTATATACAAATAGGGATGCAGTCACACATATGCACAAAAGTGAACAAATTGAAATAAATAATCTTAAATTGCCTAGTGGTGTTCTCAATGTCATGATCCTTTTGGTAAATCTTTGTCTTCAAATATATTTGCTTACAACTTAAAACTAGAAAAAATATAATTATAAAGTAACAGTAAAAATAACTTTATGATTGGTGATCACCACAGAGTGAGCATTGGATTAAAGGGTCACAACATTTGAAGTGTTGAGATCTATTGGTCTGGTGCCAGACAAAGTGCAAACAATCACGTTAAGAAAGTAAAGGCAGGTGGATCAGAAAATCAAGGTCCTCGTAAGTAAGTCTTCATCTACATAGTATGTCTGACCTCAGCTTGGCCTACTTTAGAACCTGTCTCAAAATATATAAATAAATAAATAGTAGAAATATGATAATTTGTTTTAAAATCATTTTAATTTTAAATTGAAATATAATTATGTAATTTTCCCTTTTCTTTCCTTCTTCAGATGCCTTCCATGCAGCCTACATGTTCTCTCCTGAAACCATGTCTTGTTTTAATATGTTATATATACATATACACATGTATTATATATACATATATATACACACATATATATTTCTAAATACATAAATAAATTTGCTTAGTCTGTACAATGTTGTATGTTTGTACATGATCTATTTGGTATTGGATAGACAATTGGAGAATTTATCCCTGGGAACCAGCATTTTTCCCATCCTCATCATTCTCCAATCACTTCTAGTCCTGTCTCTATTGTTGATGTTGTGCAGTATTTCCCCTTTCCATGTTTGCATGCTCATTGGTGTCTTCACTCCTTGTGTCTTCATGAGCCAGAGCTATGTCAGATCTAGCCCAATGATTCTCATCCTATAACAACCTTCAACAGATCACCGGAAAACATCAATATTTATATTACAAATTTATAACTGTAGCAAAATTTCAGTAAGGAAAGTAGTAATTTTATAGTTGGGGGTCAACACAACATGAGGAACTATAGTAGTAAAGGGTCACAGCGTTAAGACGGTAGAGAACCACTGATACAGACCATACTTGTCTAAAACTCATAGAAATGACTGAAACAGTTTCATTATGAAAATATTCATCTTTTAAATTCCTATATTTGCATAGTTTGTAAATTGTTACTTATTTGTTGCTAACTTTATTATACTAATTAAAAAGCAAATACTCAAAAACAGTGTATTTTCTAATAACTGTCAAAAATAATGAAACTCACTACATTTTCATTCCCTTTCTTTTTATTTTTTTGTTGTATAGGGGCTATCCCCAAGCTTATCAGCCTCTTGCCTCATTATAATCAACTTATTGATAATTGCCATTCATCACTATGACTGAGTAGAACTCTCCCTATAAATATGCTATCATAAAATTGCTTATGAAAAAATGACACAAAATCATTTCTCAGACACACAAATGTAGATGGTTAATATAGACTAGAGTTTTTACAATTAGATGTGAGAAAGAAATCAATTTTTACTATATTAAGCAATAAACTAAAATATTTTTAGTAGAATATAATAGCTACTGTTTAGATGCTGTGATTATTTGTCCCAGGTGTGCACTGTAGTCCTTTTATAGTACAACCAAAGGTCTACCTTCTTTTTCCTAAATTCTGGGACTAAATGCTTGAACATAGGATATTGCCATAGCTCTACAGAATAAATATTACTAAGGGAAGAAAATAAAATGCATTTTTGTTCAGGGGTGAATTTGTCACTTCTTCCATATTAAAGATTTTTAAGTCTATTGCTTGTGGAAAGGAACAAAGGACTAGTTGTTTAAAGGCTTCGTTCATTCATTATATCTTACTACAAGGAAAACTACATTTTCTATAAAGTGGAGGTTGCTTCCTTTAGTTGGATGGATTTTGTTTGGTGGATTTCGACAGCTATAATTGTGAAATTCTAGCTTAATAGGACCAACTTGACAGGAGTGATTGCCTGTTTCACCCTGTTCACAAGGCCTTTTCTGTAGAACTTGAGAGATGAGGCATCTATAGCTCTTTCACAATGGAGACACTATAGAACTATGAAGCTGACTGAAAGCCTCAGGCCAATTTCACTCAGGTCTCTTGTGGCAAGGACGTGGCTTGCTATTTTCTCTACACACTTGTCAGGAACTATGCCATTTTCCTTACATGTTAATTTACCAATAGCACTGAGTCTCTTTCATGAAGATAGTTCCTATTGAAAAAGTAAATTTTCATGAAAATGTCTAAATTAGAAGGAGACAGAAGACTGTTTTGATGTTCCTTGAAGGAACTTTAAAATCACTTCTAGTTATTTGTGTAAAATGGATTCTTCACTTTTTAAAAAAATCTAACATGTTTCTAGGACGTTTTAGATTATTTATCATAGAAAATATGTCATTTGGTTGGCTCAAGGATCAGGAGAAAACTAAATCTGATTTCGAGTGAGGAAGCAATGAACCTTGTTTCAAGCAAGTAAATATTCCATTTTGGGTTTATTTTACTTTTTAATGGAAGTAAATTTAAATCTCTAATTTAAAATTTGGAGAAAGAATACCTGTAAGAAAATAAATAGAAGAAAAACCCGAATCTATAAATAAAATATTAGAATTCACTAGACTCCTCTCACATGATAATAATCATGAAACTTTTTTTACAATGTATTTTTTTATTTTATTAACAGATGAATGCTATAGGAATTCCTACTGCCAGAAGCACTTGTACATGGCTTCTTATGCTATTTATGGCAATATAAAGCACACATAAGCCCTCTGTTTTGGCTGCGGGATTCAGTTGCTTTTCCTTGTTGCAGTGGAGGACTGTGATTTGTGAGACTAACCTTAAATAAATAAAACTCTATTATACTTAATTCTGAGTTGTGTGGGATTTCTCTTGCACATCCTTCTTCAGATGAAAAAGTACCTCCTATCAAGTTTTTACTATCCATCTTCCAGTACATCCATATACAATGAAAGTTTTGTAAAGCTCCTTGTCACAGTGGCTCCATAAGCACAGACAGCCTCTCAATCCTCTTCTGAGTTGCTTTTATCTATCTGTACTAGCTTGTTTCATTAATTGTTCTGAAAAAAACACCTGGCAGAATAAACCTAAGGAAGGAAGAATAAATTTGGACTAATGGTTTTAGACCAACCTCTCATGACCTGCTGAAAGAGTTGCTCTATGATAACAGTAGAATGGTGGGGTCCAAGAAGCAGAAAATGCTTTATTAGAACTTCAAAGGCAATCCCCTAGTGACCTACTTCCAACGCACATGCCCCACTTCTTAAAGGCTCTCATATTGGAAATAGGTCTGCCAGCTGGGACACAAGTATCAGCACATGAGTCAATGGGAAACACCTGAAGTGCACACAATGATATCACCACACTCTAAATCAACCATCCCTGTATCCTTAGTGGTTTGCACAGTTTCAGCATTAGCTTTTTGACTCCATCAATCTAAACTCTAAAACAATCCTGCAGTTTCTGTTATTTCCCTTGACTTGAAGTTGAAGAGCAGAGACATTAGTGTATGACAAATCACAACTTTGGCAGGAAATCTTTTGAGAACTGTATTGATCAAAGTAAAAGAAATTATGA
>JAQHUG010000340.1:1893317-1905066 GCA_028555095.1 Dicrostonyx torquatus | reverse complement strand
GGGACCTATCTCTTCTGCATGTATTGGCTTTTTGGGAACCTATTCTATATGGATACACACCTTCTTATACTGGGATGGAAAGGGGAGGGCCTTGGGCTTCCCACAGGGCAGGGTACCCTCCCCATCTTAAGGAAGCAGGGGGTGGGTGGTGGTGTAGTGGGGCAGTGGGAGGGCCGGGAACAAGGGGAGTAAATGTAAATTTTTCTTTTAACAATAAAAAAACATATTTTAAAATCCTATATCCCATAAACTTAAAAAAGAATGACATCTTAGAAGTATACAGCATACCAAGATTAAACAAAGATAGAATAAATAAACAACTTCCAACCACCAACCAGGTTGAAGTAATAATAAAAGTCTGTAACACCATTACCAATTCAATTCCTCCATACAACATGAAGCCTTCCCACCAAGACAAATATCCTATAACATTTTCCAGGGCATATCCTAATGACTTTGCCTGACTCTATCTATCTAGACATTCTATACAACCCACGGATCTAGCAAAGATGGCAAAAGCCATAGACTGGATGATAAATAGTATCTTCAATAAAAGGTATTTTGAAACTGTATGTCTACATGCACAGGTTGTAATTAGATATTTTCTTTTTAAATTTCACCAAACTTTGTCCAACTTAAACAAAGAAGTAAAATGAAATCTGAAACTGCTAGAAGAAAACATAGACAGTGCTGTAGTGATTATAAGTATAGGGAGAGACTTTCTTCACAAGAATTCCCTTGCCCAAGAACTGAGGTCAACAAGTGACAACTATGACATCGTAAAACTAAAAAAAGATTCTGCACAGCTAAAAGGAATAAAATTCAAAAAGTGAGTTGGGGAACACATTTATTCAATATTTTAAAAGTACTTATCATCCTTAGTCAATAAGTTAATGCATATTCAAATTATTTACAATATCATGTACTCTCTCATATGTACATATATGTACACATACAGAAGACCAGCTGAAGTAGAGATATTCAGATTTATGGGACCCAGTAACAACAAAATTCTTGACATTAAGTTTCACAGATAACCATTGTTAGATTAGCTGGACTGTACCCTGTAAGTACTTCCAATAAATTATATCAGTCACAGAACTAATATTTTATATGTGTGTCTGTGTATTCCTGAGTAATAAATCTTCTAAACATATATGAATGTGTATTACTCAGGAATATGCACACACACACACACCACACACACACTTACATATATATTATATAAACACATATATATCAATTCTGTGACTTTAGAGAATCCTGAATAATACACTTTTTAAACATCTATGTTTATACCCATAGATACAGGCTTTTGTCAGTCTTGAGAGAGAAATTTATTTTTGTAGTAAAGAGAAGTGAATGGAAATATACAGAAGATACTGAGAATAAGACACATGTCAACATTGCCCAGCTAAGACTGATTTCTCATTTCTAAATAAGATGTCTGTATTAATGCCACAACAACAGAGGCTCAGAGAATATCATAGAAGTGCCAGCAGAAAGAATGTGTGAAATAGACCTAGGAGAAATGTCTGGTGTTCTTTTCAGGCCATGACTTGGTTTTCTAGGCAACAAACATCTCATAAAACTAACACCTCCTATACAAGATTTGCACAAGATCAAGCCAACTAAATTTTGCTATAGATGGGGTAGATGATATTACAACATTCCTCCTTTCTGAGGGACTTTTGACATTGGAGAGCTGTTTGGGAAGGAAGGATCATTCTTATTTGAGGATTTGCCCAATGGTTGGTTTCCCATGCTCAGCTAGATGTCCTCACACCAATATAGGAATATGCAGCAGTAACTGGGCTTAGTGGATTATCAAAAAGAAAAATGGATGGGACATGTTGGAGGAAAACAGGGAAGTGAAAAGGTAGAAAGTTGAAGTAGGTAAGAATATATTTCAACATATACATGAAAGAAGCGATAGAAGAAAAGCACATAAATCTTTAAATAATATTTTTAAATGTAATTTATGTTTTTCATGATGATAGAAATGTTTAAAAAATCATATAATTTCAAAGATTAGAATGGAAGAAGTAGTATATGTTGCTAAAGGACACTGACAATGTTGTAAAACTAACCACTCAACAAACATTTTTGATGTTTCAGGATTTTAAAGGAACATTTTATGTGGTTTCCACAGTTACATGCATTAAGACAAAACAGCTCCCCATATCAAAGCTGGTCCCTTCAACAAAGTCAGTGATCCTAAACCAACTACTATAAGGCAGTAACTTACATGATCTAAAGAAAGTTAGTATCACTATTTCTTGATTAGAAGCATGTAGAAAAATGTCACTAATGTACAAGGACCAGACACGGGGATACATTTGAGTATGTATCAGCTATATGTAGTATTTTTCTCTGAATCAGGATATATTGTGCAAAATTGTATAAATTTATACCTCAACCTCTCCGTCAGAGAAATAAATCCTATTTGTATTATGCTATCCAGTTAGAACTTGTTTCAGATATCTACTGTATTGTTCTGAATGTGTCCTTGATTTTGATACTTAACCCAGTCTGTGTCAATCCTATGCACATATTCCTCAAAAAAAATAATTTTTTTGGGACTCAAAATATTCAATGCTTCAAAAGTAAGATAAAGAAGAAAATAATGGAAAAGAAGGAACAAAATGGATAGAAAAATTCTAAATATATGTTCATATTATTCTAGTATGCTAGATGGAATGCTATTTAAATTTGGAAGCATCTGTTTCGTTAGAAGGTAAAATCATCATGTAGAAGCGATTTCCTTTGATCAATGTTATCAATTACTTTGGTTTTTAAAAGATTTGAAATACAGTACAAAGAGTATTTTTCTTTTTATCAAGTTTTAAAAATGAATATTATAATCTCATGTACAGACACATAAATATGTATATGCATATATATTTCTCCATTATATCCTCTTATGAATAAAGGCACTATTTAAAGAGTTAAAAATTTATTTTGTCAGAAAAAGGCATGATAATTACTCAGTTTTAACTTATCACCTCATATGAGCTTATTTTGAAGCTGATAAGTATGAATTTGAAGTAGGAATTATGGGCAAATTAAGTAAGAATTAATTAAGTAAGAATTATGGGGAAATTAATGTAAACAAAGGCCAATGATAACATTATTAAAACATGTTAGGATAAAGAGGTTTTAAAAATATTATTGGAATTTTGTGTTTGATTCTTTGTTTTTTTTTTTGAGAGTGGGTCTCACTGAAGATTGCTGCCTTGCCTGTAACCCTGATATTTCTACTCTTGAGATTTGGAGTGCTTAGAGTTTTACATGGCTCTACTTACCAAGTGCTAGGATTAAGTGTTCTGCCACCATATATATGTGTATGTGTGTGTGTGTGCCTATAGAGAAAATACACATTTTATGTAGATGTGAGCTCATAAGTTCCAGGAGAGAAATTCTGACATGTTTCCAGTTACCCACTAATTTGTGGAAAGTGAATTGGAACAGATTTCCTTTCCACTAAAGCTATCATTTTGGGATTCTAGCTCTCCTTGAGCTCCTTTTCGATTTCTTTCATCAATAATCTTTTAAAATGCTGACAGAGGAAGCTGTCCACAGGTATTTTATCTACACTTATATGATTTAATTTACTGTGCGTTATGATGGAGCTGGAGCAATTTGCTCATACAACCTCTCAACTTTATATTGGATGAAGACAAGCTTTGAAAACTTTTCAGTACCTAATGAAGATATTAAATGTGAACGTTTCTCAGTGCTAAATTATCAATGTGTTCTATTATATTAATGGCAGGAAGCAGAGTTCCAGCAACATAAGATCTTCCTCTGAGCAATATCACTACTCTTTTTGACACATTTAAATTGTACGTCATAAGTTGAAATTTTTTCAAAAATCTCATTTTTATATTCATGTATATTCGTATTTTAAGTGTACATGTAACCCTTAGTAGCACAACAAATTTTAATGTCCCTGATCTCTGCTATGGTCCCCAGAACCTGGCATATACCTAAAATATAAAGTAAAAATATTTAAGAGCTCATTTATCAAATTATTTATTTATTTATTTTTAGTCATTTCTTTGAAAAAAACCACACTTCATTTAGACTTGGTTCTACATTCTCTTATTTGGATCACTTCATAACTCTATTACAAAACGTTTGGGAAAAGTTGACAGGTATAAATGTGACATTATGAAGACAGCACTGAGCATAGCACAATTTGCTTTGTTCTTTAAAAACACTTGACACTGTAACATTAGTTTGTATGTTTAAATCTAATTTGAAAACTATTTGTTTATTCCTGCCTTAACCAGATTCACTCCCTGGGGTATGCATTCTACATGTGCACATTTTGCTGTCAGAGCATAGGCACTACTTTGACACTATTCTTTTTAATTGTGATGCATCCGATTATAAATTTCAACCAAAGTTATAATTCAACTTTATCCTATATATTCTGCTTTGTGTGTATGCTGTAATTATACATAAATTAATACTAATATGTTAGCAGTCTTTGTATTCTTATCTTTTTGAAGGAGAGAATTGGATCATAAGACATGGACAGTGTAAGTGGTAGTTTATTTAGCAAAGGAGCACAAACATTCTACCAAGAGTTTAGTGAAGACTGTCAAAAGTACAGAGCTACACAAGTGATTCTGGACTTTGGCTTTTAAAGAAAAAAATTTCAAACATTCATGAAGAGTGTAGCATATTTAAGGGTATAGGTATATTTTTTATGCCTTTTATTTCTTTCCATGGTTCTATCACTATAGAGTATATCAAAATCACAATACAAGTGATATAATAATGCCAGGTCTTCTGAAAGGGATATAGACCTTCATTTCTACTCACATCTGAGAAAGAGAGTCTTCTGGTTCCTTAACTTCTTATATATTTGAAAATCTAGATGTACTTGGAGGATGTTTGAAAAAGTCAGAATATTATCAGAAACCACAGCTACCTAGATGTGGCAGCAGTATTACTTCACAATTTCATAACTTTTTCCTTTTCATGTTTTTTACAGTTATTTTGTCTTTTCTACTGTGATTTCATTTTGATACATCAATAATTTCATATATGCTTTAAAAAGAATACTTAAATTCCCAAGTTGCTTCTATTACTTGTTTCTGATTTAGTATTATTATAGATGGATAATACACTTTGAACATTCTTAAATTCTTATTTTAACTATTGTTCTTTTTTCACCATTGAATTATCTATCTTGGAGAATACAATACATCCTTATGAAACATGTTTATATGAGGCTCTTCATAGGCTTACTGATATATCTGTTCTCTTTTTCACTTTTGTACACGAAATAAGACATCTTTGCTTTAAATACTTCAAATCAACATTTTACTATATGATTTGGAGATTGGTACTATTGAGCATACAATCAACAATATATATATAAGTTAGAGACCCAAACTAGATGTTCAATAAGAGAAGAGTGGATAAAAGAACTGGATGATATTTTTGAGGGAGATGGATACAAAGAGAAATCACCAGAGAAGCCAGTATCAGTACCTTGCCTTCTCTCCTATGTGTTTCCAGGATGCTAGGTAAAAATCACATATGTGATGAAGATATAAATAAAGTCTCACTCAACAATACCCAAAACAATCTCTCCTTGGAAACCCACTGCCAAGCTAGGCAGATAATCAGGTTGGTTATTTCACTCTCCTTTCCATCTTTGAAATCCAGTTCCACACAGTCTTATCCCCAGTTCTGTGGCATAGCAGTTGTTACAATCTCTCCTCTCCTCTGCTATCACTCCTAAGGAATTAAATAAATCCTACAACCTTTCTTCCTCACCTCATTTCATTTTCCTCACCCAACAGAAACCATCTTTTCCTAAAAAGGATCAGGGTATCAGATCCTTGTGATACACCCCATTTTCCTCCTTATGGTGGATATTCTCAGTCCTCCAATATTCTAGCCCACCCACGTTCTTGCATATTTACTACAAGAATCTACAATCAAATTCTGTTATGAATCCTTGAGGATCATATCTTGCACAGAATCAAAAGCAGTCCCCAACAGGCAACCCACAGCCAACCCATGCTCCTAAGAACCAGAGAAAGCAACAGAAACTAAGAAATGGAAACCTACTCTGTAAAGAGAAGACAAAGAGTTACAATCTATCAAATTCATTTGATTCTGCTAAGAGTTTGGTCACATAAACATATTTTCTAAAAACTAGCTGCTTTATATATTTAAATGAGTTTCACAACCTTAAAAATTAAACTATTTTTCAATGTGATGATGAAGTGGTACAATTCCAAATTGAAGATAAGGCTAAATATTTAATGATCTGTTTGATACTTTTTAAAACTCATGACTTAAGTGAACTTCATCCTTACATTGTAAACCATAGAGCTTCAGCAACTGCTTGAGGAAAGCATATCTCTTTAGAGTTTGTAAGAAACACATGGTAGATTGTCCCTCCAATTTCAGTCACTGTTTATCAGTGATATTTACACTTTAAGTTTACTAATGGGAGAAAAAATAGAGAGAACCACATTATACAAAAAATTTGACTTTATGGGACAATGTAAAGGGTAACCCATTTGTAAAAAAATTAAATGAATACCTACATTCACAGACTATCTTAGTGTCATGTTTATCTTCACAATCTTCTGCTAATGTCACTGATTTGCTTTCCATAAACTAGAACTTGTCTCTTTCAACTTATTTTTCTCTCATGATGGCAACAGATAAGTAAATCACATCTAACGAGCTACTATAATTTTGACTCCATTTAATGACCATTAAGTTTCTTAGCAAAGCTGGTATATTTAGACATAAAGTTGTTTTTAAGGTTAATTTATCATTCTTCCCAGGAAGATAAAATGGAGTGTTTTTTTTATTTAAATAAGCTACCAAAAAAAAAGACAATCACATTTAATTATAGATTTAATTTGTGTCTCCTTACAGTTATCTGTCATTTATTGTTTTGAAAGCAACTTCAACTTCATGGAACTTTTCTCACTTTTTAAAATTTAAAAATGCAAGATGTTTTGTGACATAATTTACTATCATATTTTTTTAAGTTCCAGATATATTTTAGATTTCTATGTAAAACTGGTTTTACTTTGAAATTCTAAACCTTTAGTATTTTTGATAATACTAGTTTTTATTATCTTTTCTGTAATATTGTCCTGATAACATAACAGCTAAAGATTTGAGATTGTATGATTAAGTAAATTGTTGCATACATATGCTTATATATAGGCAACAGAAAATCTCCTGAATTACATACACACATATGTTTCAAAATAAGATAATGTTTTTGCTAAATAATCTGAATTTAATAAATATGAAAGAAATAGTATTTAATGAACTCATCACTACATGATTCTAATTCCTTGTTTCAGAAAATTTTTGAAATCTTCAAATAATGAAATGTGTCATATAGAAACAAGTGAAATTAAGTTACATGGCTAGTCTCTAACAGAGGCTTGTGGATGGGCAATGCTTTCCAGAGTTGTGTTTTTGGTTCAGGGATGAACAGATGGTAGGTACAGTGTGATGTGGTCTAGACCATTGCACTACTTTCCTAGGAACTACCTAAACTTAACACTGTAACTGAAATCCCTACTCTGGCCAGGACTGAAATTCACTAGCAGTTGTATTTGCATTCAGTGCAGTGCTGAGAAATGACCCAAAGTTATGTCAAACTTTGTTAGAATATGAATGATTTAATTCCTGTCATTTACATTTATATGTGTGTTGTTAGGGAGAGGTATGCCAATGTGCATCATTATGTGTGAATTTTAAGTCAGAGGATTCTCTGGAGTTGACTCTGTCTTTCCACTACCTGAATTCTGATAATGGAACTTATATCAGGTCTTCAATCTTGTAAGCAAGCTCCCTTAGTACTGAGCCATCTAGCTTCACTGTTCTTAACTTGTGAGTTGAGTTGTGACCACTTTGATGGTCGCACATCCAATATCCTGTATACCATATATTTATATTAAGATTCATAAACGTCTCAAAATTTCAGCTATAAAATATCAAAGAAATAAATTTGTGATTAGGGGTAACCAGAACATAAGGAAAGGTACTAAAGAGTCACAACATTAGAAAGATTGAGAACAACTAACTGAGCTGAACCCTAATTTAGTACTTTGAGTTACAGAAAAGCAAAATAGCTCATTTATTTAGCAGTGCATTACCAAGTATTTATATACTATAATAGCATTCATTAATATCATCACACAGAAAATAACTACTTATAACACCCACATAAGAACAAACACAACATAACTTCTTACCTATTCCACAGTCCAAATGAAGACTATAACATAATTATGTTTCTATGAATAAATATTTGGCCAGGGAACTAAAAGCAAACCCATCAAATAATGTAGTTCTTTTATCATTTAAGAAAAATATCTTGAAGCTATGAAAGTCTAATTCATATTTCTTTTCTGTAATTAATGAAAAGTGTGGTAAGAGAATGCAAATCTAACACCTAGTTTGAGAAAGCCATGCTCTATATAAAAGCTCTGCAGACTTTATGACTAGCTTGAGTATAGAACCATAGCAGTTACCACTGACAAACTAGAAGTAGTATAAGTGATCAAATCCCCCTCTTTACAGGGGAGATATCTACTCAGTTCTGATTAATTTCAGTGATTTCAAGTCTGTGATATGACTCAAAAAATTCATACTGCATCCCACTTTCCTGAGTCTTGCATTGTTTCATCTTAGGTCATGAAAGCGTGTCACTGGAAAGAATGTATTTAAGTGTAGAAGAATACATACTGAGGTCCTTTCTAGCTTCAATGGTTAACAATTCAGCTAAAGTAATTCCTCAGACAGTCTTTACTTGTGGTTCTTTTTTAGAAGTAAGCAATTAAAAGTTCAAGATATGAAACCTTAATTGTTATTTTCCAGTCAGAATCTCTTCCAGGAAAACACCACCCCTAATGAAAAAATTAAAAGGCTATTCTCTAGGAGGGCTGCTCTGCCTTCAAAAGTCAATGTTTTATTTTCTCAAATAACATAAGGAAGCAGGATGGGCAAGCACTTCTTTTTCTTTAATTTGCTTAAAATACCTTATTTTATTTCATTGTTGTAGATTAGTTTTCATGCCAAATTTCCATTTATTTTATACTGTTTTGTAATTGCTGAAGAAAAAATTCTATCTCCCAAAAGTTAAAGCAAACATATTCAGGGAATTGATATAGATTACAAGGAAGAAAAAGAAGAAGAAGAAGAAGAAGAAGAAGAAGAAGAAGAAGAAGAAGAAGAAGAAGAAGAGGAAGAGGAAGAAGAAGAAATAGTTTAGAAGAAGAAGAAATAGTTTAGTAGTTTTCAGAATCCCAATGAAATTACATTCACCTGGATATAAACTATATGATAAATCACTTTTAAAGAATTTAAAATAAAATGAGAAACATAGGGCATGCCATAGAGAAGACCTCTGCTGCACACTGTGGCACACCCTCTACATTTTATACATACATAACATTAGTAAATGCAAACAGATGAATTGATTTTTATACTTAAAATAGTTTGTGAAACATGTATCTATAGTATTCTTTAACATATTTGTCAACAACATCTTACCTCTCTGGATGACTTTTCATTGTTCTACGTTTTACATTTATATCCTAACTCTAATCTACTTTCTGAATATAATAAAAATTGCTACTCATGAGCATTTTGAATCCTGACTTACTGTCTGTTGCCTAAAACTCTACACTGTTTCCAAAATAATGCCACATATAAAAAACAACCTGTAAAGCTGAGAGTAAAACAGTTCTGTAAATGCTTTATTTCTCTGGGCACTCATACTCACCTCAATAGATGTATCTTGTTTATTCTGAGGAGCCATTTTTCCCACCCATCTATGCTTCCTAGAAGTATTGTAAAAGGATTATACCCCAAAACTGATAAATATTCTCCTAGAAGACCTAGCAAATTTTAGGGCATTCTGATGCTACAGTTTTATTCTCTTAGTTCACTGAGAAGTTCTTTCTCCATGCCATTCATTATTTATATAGCAACATTATTCGGGTTGTGATTATCAGTATGCCCAATCCACAATAAACAAATGTATCTTCCAAGAAAAAAAAAAATATATATATATATGACTGTGTTATATTAACCTCTCTGAAACTCCTTTTCTTAAATATATTTTAGATTACTCCATCAAACATCTTGCATTAAGATTATGAGTTCATTACCACTGTATTTTGGAATACTGGCTTATGAGTTTATATCCATTGAATACATAGGAAATTCTAACATTTTATGTTTGAGCAATAACAGAAATATAATATCTTAGTAATGAAATATATTTTGTGCTAACCAAGTTAGAAAATATTTTCCATAATCAACACAAACAGTATCATAACCCTTTGCAATTAATGAACCACAAATACTCTTGAACCTGCTCATTGCTCATCTGCAAATCAAATGTATCAAAGACTTAAATGTTATTTTCTGAGACCTTTAAATGGTCAGTGACTACACAAATACAGATAGAGTGTTAAAAAGGTAGGAGGAGCATTTTCCTTCCAAATAATAGTTTTGTTAGACTTAGGATTTCTCACGGCAACCAAACTTGTAGAACATTAGATAGGAAGAAATAAATACCAAAACACACAAATTCAGGCTTCTACAATAGTGCCTACTGGTATGGTGACCTAACAAATGAACTAAGAGATAATAAAGAGTTTTCATTAGCAAGTCTCTTGACTAGCTTTTGAATCCTGACAGTAAACCTCCAAACAAATCTTGATGAATAAAGAATGTTGATTGAACAGAATCATCACAATGTATTAATGATTTACCTCTGAAATATGAAAAATAATCAAGTTTAAATTGGACTCTTTTTCTCTGAATTTGCTCCCTAAAGTCTGTTTTTAAGTTACTGTCTTCATAATTACTGTCTTTAAAATGCCAGAATATGTCATCATTATTTTTAATGTAATACTTCTGTCCTCAAAAGATTGCCTATTGTGAGAAAATAAAGGATGGTGATAAGTATAGGAAGCTTACACAGACAGTCTTCTACAGCTAAGTTTTCTGGTACATTTTACCAAAATATCACAGTGGACAACACGAAAACGGAACACAAATACCCACATTTATGTCTTAAAAAAGGAATTCAGAAAAGTGAAAATTAAAACTGAGTACAAAAATGAACTCAACTTGCCAGAACCAACCCCATGAATCCAGAAATAGGTTGGAGGTGAGATCATTTTAAGTAAGTAGAATGCTAAAATTTCAGAGGACTGTACTAGAAAAGCGACACTCTTTGGAAATTTTAGAAGGGAGAAATGTCAGATCAGTAGTGTGCACAGATGGGAAGAAAGGAAAAGAGAGAGGTTTAAGAGTCTCACAACACATCACATTCAAGGAGGAAAAATATCATCTGACCGTAGCAAAGAATTGGGAAGAGCAAGATGATAAGCAATTTTACACATTCTTATAAAAAATACAACCCAAAATAAAAGAAATTACAAAACCAGCATGTGAATAAATCAGAAGAAGAAAAAGAAATGTTTCCTATAGCAAAATTTCATCTAATACAAATACAATCCAAAGCAATATTACTCAATTCCAAGCACAAATAAACATATTTAAGAGCATTTTTTTTTTTTTTATTTTCATTGATTTAATTGAGCTATACATTTTTTCTTTTTTATTGTTAAAAGAAAAAAAATTGATATTTACTGCCCTTGTCCCAGGCCCTCCAGCTCCCCCACTACCTCACCGCCCTTCCCCTGCTTCCTTAAGATGGGGCACAATA
>JAQHUG010000340.1:1815890-1826323 GCA_028555095.1 Dicrostonyx torquatus | reverse complement strand
AGTTGACAGTGGTCAGTTGTACTGACTGGTTTTGTGTGATAACTTGACACAAGATAGAGTCATCAGAAGAAGAATCCTCAGCTAAGGAAATGTTTTCATGTGGTTAAACTCTTAAGTATTTTCTCATTTAGTGATCACTCAGGGAGGACCCAGTTCATGGTGAATAGTACCATTCCTGGGTTGCAGATCCTGACTCCTCTAAGAAGGTGGACTGAGTAAGCCATGAGAAACAATCAAGTAAGCAGATTATCTTTTGCTTAAGCCACAGCATTATACAGTGAGAGTAGAGTTGGCAAAATCACAGGGCTAAATGCCCAATTTACAAAGCTTTGAGAATATTTGCCTTTTTATTAGTCATTGTAATTTCTGTGAAACCCTTGTGAAGTCATAGTGCTCCCCTTTTCTATAGTGGGACTCATCCTCCCAAAAAGTTCTCAGCAGTGTATTAATCAATTATTGGGCATAAATCACTCATGTACTACTATACTGGATGACTTTTCATTAGTCTGTATAATCCTGACATGTAGAATATACACTGGGTGCCTTGAATTCTAGTAAAGGCCCAAGAGAAGGAAAATGCTTCTCACTCAGACATCATCAGGAACAAAACTCCACTTGGCCTGGAGACTGGAAATTCCAGACTCCCGATTTCACACTACCACAGTTTCTCTTTTGATCTAGTCACCTTAGATGTTATCTCTAGGGCTAAGGGATTCCATTCTCTTTAATCAGCTAGTATTTGGTGAAAACACCAGTGTGGTCCAAGCATCATCCGGTTTCCTCCTGCAGCCTACATGGTTGCCATGACTACCACAAATGCTGTGGTACTAGTCACTGTAGGAATGAAAGTGTTTAGAGACTGCACAGCCACAGCCATCCTGCGTGTTCTGCCCTTTTCTCTACATTTTCTAATTATATACTTCTAGTTTAAGTAACTGAACAAATGTAGTTAACACACAAACTCCACCTCTTCTTCTTAGAAGTCATAACTCCTTCCTCTAATTTTACCCTTTTCAGATATGCCCAGGTGCTTCACAGCCATGACCCCTCAGAATGAGTAAACTAACAGGCACCTGCTTTGTCAGCCTTATCTGATATATTTGGTCCTATCAGATGTATTCCTGGTGTCCTTGCTATTTCAAAGAACTGTTAATTCTTTGTCTGTGTAAGTATATAAACTTATGGCAATGGGAAGTTTTTTGAAGAATAAAGAGACATAAGGAAACATGTATGAGCTTAATTGTTTATTTTAACATGATGCTCATTGTTTACTAGTACTGGCACATGGGCATCTTTCTCTACTCATGGCTACATGGAATCACATGACTCTGATTACTTTCTCTGAGCATTCTGATTACTTTTCTAGCCTAGCTCTATTCTGCCCTGCCCAAGGCCAAAGCTGCTTCTATATAAACAATGATAATAAAACATATTCACATCATACAGAGGGGAATCCCATATCACCTTCCATTTTCTGTATAACTAAAGAAAAAGCTATTAAATTTAATTTAGTAAAATTATAAACTACAAAGCAGTTATCAAGGAAGAATTANTTAAAAAAAGGAATTTCTTTTCTCGTCCAGCTTTCTTTTGTGTGTGTGTTCTATATGCTTCTTGAACATTTATAAGTGTCCTCTTCGTTAAGGCTGCAAACATATTCTTCCATAATTTTGTTGAAAATATTTCTATGTCTTTGAAAGCATTTTTTTCTCTTTTTTCTTTTTCTATCATTCTTAAGATTTTGTCCTTTTACAATATTCCAGATATTTTGAATATTCATGTTAAGATTTTTTATATTAACCAATTATTTGATCAAAGTATTAATTTTTATAGAGTTTTTAATGTCTAAGACTTTCTTATAATCTGTTGTTGAAGCTTGACTCTGTGGTTCCTGTTTGAGTTCCTACATTTTTCTTTTCCAGATTTCTCTTAGTCAGAGTTTTCTCTATTGATTCTATTTACATTTTCATGTCTTGATAAGTTTTATTTCTTTCTACTGTTTGTGCGTTCATAGATTTGTTTAATGTGTTTATTCCTTTTCTATTTAAGGATATCAATCATAATCATAAAGGTTATTTTAATAAATATTTTTTGTACTTCAGCTATGTTGTAATATTCAGGGCCTGCTGTTGTAAGGTTGCCAAACCCTAGTTAGAGACTTGATATCCTGACTATTATTCATTGCATTTTTATAATAGTGTCTAAGCATTTGGGATTGGAAATATTGTGGAGATGAGACTTCTGGGCTGAATTTGCAGGATCAGAGGAGAGTCAAATATCTGCAGTTATCCTTTCTGTTTCTGGCCCAAGTGACCTGTGGATTCCCAGGGAGCTCCAGATGGAATTGGGAGCTTGGACTAAGCAAGGGGAAGGAAAAAGTAAGATTGTAGGGGAAGACTTCGGTGACCTACTGGAGATGGGTGCAGGGGTCAAGGGAGTCTGCAGCAGGTGTTCTGCGGCAGAGCTGGAATTAAGACTGGATACTGAATTTGGAGGCACTCAGAGAGACTGAATATCTAAAGTTACCCTACTTGTTTCCCTGATCAGAGTTAAATTTGTGCAAAATATTTAAAAAATTAATAAAATATCATAAAATTTAAACGTTAAAAATGAATATATTCAATGCATATTTGCTGAAATAGTTTCTTTTCTTTCATATGAAGAAATCTCAGTACCATTTGCCTAAATGAAGACACTCACTTTGCATGTATTTTGTCTTAATCATTATTTATAGGTCTTGCAATTATCCTTCATCCTGGTTTAATAATTGCAAGATTTGATCCAGGAAATCATTCCATGTTTCATGTTCCCAACTTAGTTATTTTTTTAATGAATCCCCACTATATGTAAGAAATCAGTAGTGTTAAATAAATTACATGGTTTATATTGTTTAAAAATGAAAGTTATATTCTATGATTTCTCTATTCATTGTTTTTTCTAATGTAAAATTTTGTCACTGTGATAGTTGGATGGTGGCTGACAAGTTCAATAGGTGTTAAGAAGACTAATGCTATTACCATGCTATAGAACTTTGTGTGGTAAACTTTTTAGTGAAGTAAGAAATAAAAAATGAAACAACTCATTTATGCTAACTATTCATACAATAAATAGCTTTGAAACAAAAAGACAATAAACTTTTGAGTTTAATAAAATCATAGTGCTTATATCCTTGCTCATTTTCCAGATACCTGTTATCCGTTTTTCAATCTTGTGACAAAAAACTGGATAATGATACGAAAAATTTCATAGTCTTATTGAAAATATAAAAGCAAATGTGTATAGTGAGCACTTTGAAAAATGTCAAGTACACAACATATATTATCATTTATATAATGGTGCAATAAAATTCTGGAATTGAGAAGAGATTTATTCTACAGTCAACAAGGAACAAACTACTTATTTATTTATTGATGGGGAAATATTTATTTGTAGTTTGGGCAAGTGTTGAGTTGTAGGCGTATTTTAAGTGCTTTTACAAGCCAGAAGACAGATCCTTGGGGGTGGTAATTTTATTCAACTCCAGGCTTGGAAAAATGGGGGAGAGACCACCATGCTTTACAGAATAACAGTCCCCATATTCCTAGGGAGCCACAGATACTGCATTTTTCTAGGATAATGGGTGGAAAACTTCTACTCTTAATGCCTTTTGTTCTTCTATAGAGAGATTTGTTCCTCCTCTTCTTCAGTCTGGCAGGGACATCCTGCAGTCCTATTAACATTCTATTAGGTGAAGGAAAACTGTCTGCTGGAAGTTAGGGCCCAAGGGAATAAATTATTTTAAAACAAAGTAATAAACGGTGCACTTAGCAAACTTTTGGAGAACCTGTTAAACAACCAGCTCCCATGGACAGTTGTGTCACTAAGGGTGTGGACTTGAGGAGAAATTCCAGTCCATATACTGGAATGACATGCAGTGAAAGATTTAAAGAGTAAATCAAGGTGTGGTCTTTATGATCCCACCATAAGCATACCCTCACCAGGACTAGAAGGTGCAGATAATAACAATTGCTGCCTATCAGCCTCACCTTCAGATGCTTTCAAATAATTCTAAACCTAGGTGCTCCTGTATGAGCAAGTTACTATCCAGATGGAGTTGTGTTTATGTCTTTGATGAGTACCTAGACCTCACATTAGTTAAAACAGAAAAGATTCTCTCTAAAAGAGAAAAAAGAAGAAAAAAAAACTGGAGAGGGTCATACTAAAATGTGATAACATTACTCTATTATAAACTATTTTCTACAAAAAAAATGATGCAGGACAAGGTAAGTTAAGAAGCAACCCACTGTTTTTATTTAAATGTGTCTTTTCCTGAAATCACTACTTGAAGAATTTATTCTTACTATTTGTTATTTATGCTATAATCAGGTGACAATAAGTGCTGTGAGATTTTTTTTGGTACAAAAAGAAATGAATCAAATAATTAATGTAGTAGCATTTCAATTGTATTTTAATAAATAAAGACAGTCTGAAGATCTGGAAAAAACAGTCCTTCCAGTCAGCCTTAAAGATCCGGTAATAATAAGTCACACCTTTAATCTCAGTAACAATGACGCACACCTTTAATTCCAATAGACACACTAGTAACCATAGAAACCATGCAGTGCATGCCTTTAATCAAGGTGGTGCACAACTTTAAACAATTCTCAACACACAGTCTCAATCTAAGATTCCTAGACACAGGACAAACATTTCATTATGAGGTTGAGGTAAAAGCCAGTGGCTGACTGTTTTGCTTCTCAAATCTTCAAAATAAACCTTAATTTCTGACCATGAGCTTTTATTAATCATACTTCAAATTAATACTTTGGGAGAAAATTATGAAAGAGTTTCAAATACCTGATTTTGTATTGTCATTTATAAAAATAATTTTAGACAAAGTGAGTAATTTTTATGAGAACTGGAGAAACTAATATATCAGAAAATCATCTACTCATAAAATAAGTAAAAAGAAAGCAGAAAATAAATATATGAAAATGCAGATGTTATGGTTAATATTGCTTTTCAGCAGGACACAGAATTAACCAAGGGAAATGCCTCTTGGCATGTCGTGGTGGCAGTTAACCTAATTTTGAATAGGTTAAAAAAAATGGGTGATACCATTTCCTAAGCTTACTGTCCTTTAGAATGCATACAAGAGTAGGAAAATATCAAAGTACAATGATTCATCACTTTTCCCTCTCTCTTATAAACACAATTTGAGCAGGCTATATATATCAAAATCAGTGACGGTAATTGTAATGGTTGTTCTGTCTCTTAAAGAGACAAGCCTCCCCCATCCGCCGAGGCAGGCTGATCTTCAGCTTCTGGCCTGAGCTCTCCTGAGCACCGATTTACACCCCACCTATAGGGGGATATTCCTGTTATAGGCCTAGTGGTGTTTCCTGGGTTTACACAATTTTAGCTGTTGGGGAGCGAGCGATCCATGTCCATCTCCTAGCTTTTTTATCAATTTCAGCTGTGACTTGTGGCATGGTGCGGCTTTTTTTCAATCCCAGCTTTTGAGCCCCCTCAATCGTGGTTGTGGCACAGTACAGCTTTTTTAAACACCAGCCTTTTGCTCCCCTCTACGGCTTGTGGCATGGCGGCTTAGCCACAGTGCGGATCATGCCTCTAGGTCTCTCTTATTGTTAAGCTTAAATTCCCTGAAGCTCAAAAATTGTGGTCTTTTTTTTTTCATGCAGTATGTGTCCACAGCCATTTTGACTGAGGTCATATGACCTTACCACCATATTAACTGAGGTCATGTGACCTCACCACCCTCTTAACTGATTGGCTTTTCCATACATCATGTGGCTGCTGACATTTTGACTGGGGTCAGGTGACTTCGTTGCCATCTTGGCTGAGAGCTAGGTCAGGTGACCACTTTCCACCATCTTTACAAGGTGTTCCCTGCCTGGTTCTCCAGTGTTAACTCTCTTACCTTACCACCAAGCCAGGTCAGGTGACCAGGTTCTCCCATCTCTACTAAAGTATACCCTATCTTGTCCCCTGGTTTACTTATGGTTTCTGTCTCTAAATTCCTCTTCCTGACTCTGTTGTGAAAGATTCCCCCCAAAGGGAATCGATCTCAGGAGGGACCCTGTCCCCAGAGATCAGCCGAAACCATCATCGCAGATGCAATCAGCATGAGGTTTATTCAGATGCACGGATATCCGGGGCGACCAAGTCAAAGAACTTGGGCACCCCTGGCTCGGGGCTCTAGGGGTTTTTATGGGGGCAAAAGAGCAGAAGCACGGGGGGGGGCACAGAGGCGAGATGCATGGTTACAGGGATTTCATTGGTTAATTTAAACAAGGCCATCATGAGGATGAGGTTATGTTCTCGAATGCTGAGAAATTGGATAGAGAGCTTTCTCAGCCCTTATCTGGGGGGTACTGCTGGAGTTAGACAAAGGGCTTGCTCAGCTCTCATCTGGAGGGAGCTTACTTGGCTCTTGTCTGGGAGAACAGCCAGTACTTTCCCAGGCCAGATATCTGACCATCCTGCCCAGCAATGGCCCTGAGCTAACTCCTCATTTAGGGCTGTCTCTTATTTGAGCTCTTATGGGTAAGTGCAAGCCTTGTAAAATGGCGTTTCTATGGCTAAGCTGTGCAGAATGCCTAGAGTGGCGGTCTTTCATGTTGCATATGTGTTTTATGCAGTGGCATGCCTTTGGTAGGGCCCACCAAAGCATCCACTTCATCCAATTCCTGTTCATTCTCTCCGTGTATGATCATACATGTAACTTAAATGTACCTATGCTTAATGTTATAATTGTTCATTTCATCTCATTTAAGACTACAGAAACAATAAATCTCATGTTTTAAACTGGTATGTACTTTTAAGTCTCTTACAAAAGTACTTTATATTTAATCCAACATTCATTTAAAATATATTAAGACCTACTATTGTTAGTTCTGCCTTACCCTTCTATTGCAAGCTGTTTTCTTCTTTCTGTCATTTTATGAGTGTAAATCTTACCTGTTAAGTTGAGAGCCATTACATTCAAACTCAGACTCAGCTCTTCAGGCAGATTCTACACTGTAGTTTTACTTGATAAACAGCTTTCAACTGCTCAGAGATCTGGGGAATATGGCATTTAGATATTTAATCATTAAAAACTTTTCATAACAAAAAGAGACAGTTGGCTCCCAATAGCACTCTACCTCTTCCAAAGAGGACAGAAGACAAATAGGCACACAATAACATCCATCCACAGTTCACTTCACCACTGAGTAGCTCTAGGTGCCAACCAAGTAAGTTCTCTATCATTTTTTTAATCAGAAACACTAAGCTAAAGATCCCTGATGTGGACAGAATCGATGGAATCGAGAGCCTAGCTCCTCAAGTCAAGGTAGGCCTGTCTTCCTACAGATTTCTTAGCCAACAGGATCTGGAGCCTGGCAGGCCTGCGCTAAACAGCAAAAAGGCAAATGCAACCTTCAGCAATCATGAAGGACCCTGAAGAGTATCTCTAGGTGCCAACCAAGTAAGTACTCTGTTATTTTTTAATCAGTAATTTAAATAAAAATTTTATCTTTCCCAAAGATCTCTGATGCAATCTGATAGCTGAGAGGCTTTGTCAGTTTAAAAGAATAACCTCACCAAATAAATTTCAAATCAAATTTCTATCTCATGCTGTCTTCCATAGTCTTAAAAATACTTTTCATTGTGCATAATTATCTGTCACAGTCATTCTGACATAAATATGCTACTGTTTATACAATGTATGTGTCTAAAACTTCTGTTTTCACAAACCAGAGAATTCTTGTGAGCTCCAGGGAGGCAAATTAAAGGATCCACCTTAAACAAGTAAGAAACATCTCCCTAAATTCCTTGGTCCTAATTTTTTTTCCTTAATTTAACTTTGTTCTTTGTTCTGACAAAACCTTAAACAGATATAAGATACACCAGACATTTCCACACCACAAGCACTAGATAGAAACAAAGAGAACAGTTATGCTAGGATGTGGCCAGCACACAGCCCTCTCAGGTTCCCCCACCCAAGATGATGCCCACAAATAAGCCAGAAGCAATCTTGAGAATCTGCTGCCCCAATTCCTTCAACCTGTGGTGCCTAATCCTCCATTTTTTATTACAAAACAGAGCTGGAAATGTAGTGGTTGTTTTGTCTCTTTAAGAGACAAGCCATGCCCACTCCCTCCCCTATCCACTGAGGCAGGCTAATCTTCAGCTTCTGGCCTGAGCTCTCTCTCTTTTCCCTCTTCCACTCAGAGATGCACCTTCTGCCTCTCTCCCCATTTCTCCCCTTCCCCCCCGCTTCTATCTCTCTCTTCTCTCTCTCTCTCCTCTCTCTCTCTCTCTCTTCCCTCTTCCCTTTTTCCTTCTCCTCAATAACCCACCTAATAAATGTTCAGCTTTACTCTGCATGGCATGCGTATCCATGTCTCTGACTACTAACCACCCTCCAGTGTTTCCCTGCCTGGGACCAGCCACCACTCAGGGATGGGCAGCTGTCTCTGCTTGGGACTGGCTGCTCTCAGGGTCTGATGCCTGCCGCCCCATGGCCTGCGACCACTGCTTGGGGACCTACAGCATTTCTGATGCCTACTGCCACCGGGGATCCTGCAGAATTTTTAATTTTTCCATTACCATAATGCTTAATATTTTTTGTTTTAAAACAGTGTGGGTTAATTTGCAAATATCCCATGTCATTGCTCCAAGAGTAAGTTATAAAATGTATGATACCAAATTCTTTACCCAGAGCTAAGAGAAATCTGTGGAGGAGGTAGTGGAAAGAGAGTAAGAACCAGAGGGCATAGAGGGTATTAGGAAAACAAGGAGCTCATGTGAACTCACAGAGAATAAATCAGCAATTACAGAACCTACACAGCTCTGCACCAGGTCCCTCTCATATATATTAAAGCTTTCTCTTCAGTACTTTTATGGGACTCTTGAGAGTAATATGGTGGGATTTGATTCTGGTATCTTCTCTTGGGGCATTTTCCCAGGGTTGTATTGTCCTGCCCAACTTCAACATGATGGTTTTTGTTTTATTTTATTAAATTTTATTTTGTTATATTTTGTTGTTTTCTTTTAGAAGCCTGTTCTTTTGTAATGAGAGACAGAAAGGTAGTGAGTTCATATAGAAGGGGACACAGGGAGGAACTCATAGCAGTACAGGGAGGGCAAATTGTAATTAGAATATATTGTATTAGTAAAGAATATATTTTCAATAAAGGGGTTAAAAATAAAAACGTTCTTTCTCAGTCAACATAAACTCTATAATTTATCTCTCTCTCAGTGGTCATTAGCCAGTAACTCTTGCCTAAACATGGGTGCCTTTAACACATTAGTGTGTCTGTGGGTGTCATCATAGTTCAATTCTGCTTTAAGAGGACATATTGTAGAATATACATAGTTTCTTGTCATTTATAGAAGACAAAATCTTTTTTTGTTGGTTTTATTTTTTTTATCATTAAAAGAAAAATTTACATATACTCACCTTGTCCCAGGCCCTCCAACTCCCCCACTACCCCACTGCCCTTCCCCTGCTTCCTTAAGATGGGGCAGGATACTCTGCCCTGTGGGAAGCCCAAGCTCCCCCCCTCCATCTCGGTCTAAGAAGGTGTGCTCCCATTAGAATAAGTTCCCCCAAAGCCAACAAATGCAGAAGAGATAGGTCCCAGTGTCATTATCATTGGCTTCTCAGTCAGTCACCATCAGCAGTCACATTCAGAGAGTCTGGTTTGTTCATATGCTCTTTAGTCCTACTCCAGCTGGATTTGATGGGTTCCCAATAGATCAAGCACACTGTCTCAGTTGGTGGGGCAGTCCTTCGTGGTCCTGACTTCCTTGCTCATCTTCTCCTTCCTTCTGCTCTTCCACTGGAACTTGGTAGCTCAATCCCTTGCTCTGATGTGAATGTGGGTCTCTGTCTCTATCTCCATCCATCATGCTAAATTTCTATGGTGACAATCAAGAAATTCAACAATTTAACAATGGGACAAGGTCAGTTCAGGCACCTTCTCTTCTGCTGCCCAAGTACCTAGCTGGGGACATCCCTGGGAACACCCGGGATCCCTCTAGAGACAAGAATCTTGTCAATCTTAAAATGACCCCCTTAATGTAGATATCTTATTCCCTTCTCCAATATCCACTCTTCCTACATCTCCACCCTCCCACAACCCCAGGTTCTCCCCGGTTCTTCCCTTCTCCCTTCTACCCGCCTCTCTTTTGCCTACTCTCAACCCCAACCCTTACATCCACCCCCATCCCCACACCCGTCCTTCAAACTATTGCCTGGCGATCTTGTTTGCTTTCAACTTCCAGGAGGATCTATATATGCTTTTCTTTGGGTTCACCATGCTATTTGGCTTCTCTAGGCTTGTGAGCTATAAGCTTAATGTCCTTTGTTAATGGCTAGGATCCACTAATGAGTGAGTACATACCATACTCATCTTTTTGGGTTTGGGATATCTCACTAAGGATAG
>JAQHUG010000340.1:1659239-1689546 GCA_028555095.1 Dicrostonyx torquatus | reverse complement strand
CTGCTCTTCCACTGGACCTTGGTAGCTCAATCCCTTGCTCTGATGTGAATGTGGGTCTCTGGCTCTATCTCCATCCATCATGTGAAATTTCTATGGTGACGATTAAGATATTCAACAAAGTAACTATGGGACAAAATTCTTTATTTAGATTCAATTGTTTTATCATACAGATACCTTTGTTTCATATAATACACATTATGTGTGCATGTGTAGCTATCTATGTGTATATTTTATTTGAGTGTATGTATATGTTTTGTGTGTATGAATGCATATGTATGTTTTATAAGTTTATGTTTGTATGTATATTTATTGTTGTGTATATTTCTACTTGTGTATATGTGTAGTGTCTATATGCCATCTTCCTAGTCATGAATGTGGTCTTTTATGCTAGATATTCAGACCACTCAGCTTCACATATGAAGTTGTACAGACAGCATTTATGTCATATTGGTTTTGGGGCACTTTTTTGTGTTAGCCAGCTTTACATGCTAAAATATTCTTTAGCCATGTCTTTGCTTCATCCCACATGCTCCTATTTACAAGTACTTTAGGTACTAACGTCTTAGATATTAAAAGTCTTAGTCATCTTGGACAGCACATTTAAATTTAATGAGCTTAAATTTAAAACCTATTTCTACTTCAGTATCAATTTTCACACACATATATCTAGAGCTAAAATTATCTGATATTTTGCTGTATAAATAAAATATGTATCTTGAAGTGAAGATACTGTGTAAATTGTGTAAATTTTGGTTTTCGGTACGCATGTGTGGCCTTCTGTTTGTAATAAAAGGTGGATTTTTTAATGCCTATAAGAATGTTACTATAAAAACATGACAAGACTGGATCAATGCACAACATTACACAAGTATGCTTTCATCATACACATACACCATACACATGTAGTGTGTGTGTGAGGGGGGAGGTCCCTGAAAAAGCAGAGACTCCTCAGTCTTAAGAACTTGTCATTAGTTAGCTTGAACCCTATAGAAATCATGATTAAAATGATGGTGCTAATGATTCATTTACTTTGTTTTATAAATAAGTTTAAAATCTTATTGTAACCTTGTTTTTCTATTTCATTTTTATTATTTAAAAATATCTAAATTTAAATATATTTTGATTATATTTTTTTCTCTCTCAAATCCTTCCAGATCCCCTCCTACACACTACCTACACATCTTTAACTTCTTTCTCAAAACAAAAAAAATGAACCTCAATGTAATAACAAAAACCTACAAATAAGAAAACAAGATATAATAACACCCCAAAGGAAAAACACAAACAAACAAATAAGCCACACCAATCTGCAATCAAATAAAGACATACAAACAAACTGGCATCCATTGTATTTCGGCACATTTTTTTGAACATGAGGTCAGTCCTGGAATGATTGATATACCCAGCATCTCTCCACTGGGGAAAACATATTTTCTCACTTCTAGCAGGTATAAATACCAGGTCTGTTTTAACCATAGAGGCTAAGTTTTCATTCATGTGTTCATTTGTTGTTTGTAAATTTTTACCATAAATTTTTTACCTCTTTACCATAGAGGCTAAGATTTCTTTACTGTATTCATTAATTTTTGTAAATATCACAAAATAAAAATATAGTAAGACCAAAACTAGTACATTGAAGTTGGACAAGACAAACCAACAGAAGACAAAGAAATCAAAAGAAAGTATAAGAATCAGGGACCCACTCATTCCATCACTCATGAGGACAATAAATACACTAAATTAGAAGCCATAATATATACACAGAGGACTTGGTGCAGACCTGTGTAGTACCTGTGCGTACTCCTTTAGTGTCTGTGAGTTCATATGAGCTTTGTTCATGTGGATTTAAAGGGCACTGCTTTCTTGATGTCCTCCATCCCATCTGGTTCTTATATTCTTTCTTTCTCCTCCTCAAAAAGGTTTTCTGAGCTCTGTGAATAGAGATTTGATGGAGAAATCCATTAGAGCTGAATTTTCAAGGTCTCTCACCTTGTATATATTGTCTGGCCATGAGTCTCTATTTCTTTTCCTCTCCTGGAGAAGGAAGCTTCGCTGATGATGGCTGAGCCAGTCATTGAACTATGAGTATAGCAGAATGTTTTAAGGGTCATTTTAGAACTACCTTTTCTGAAAAGTGTTTTTTGGCTTACCATAGATCCCTGAACTATCGTGTTTCTGGCCCTTGTTTATATAAGTACTTTCAGATCTGGATATCATCTCATAGAATTGATCTTAAATCTAAGCTGATATTGGTTGGTTACTCCTACAAGATTTGTGCCACCATTACACTAGCATATCTTGCAGCTTGGACAGCATTGTAGGTAAAGGGCTTGAAGCTGGATTGGTGTTTATGCCTTTTCTTTGGTTGTGTATTCATTACCTTCCTGTACCAGAGATATTCACACTTAGGCATAACAGCTCTATCTTAATAAACCTACCAGATGTAAAGCCTATGAACCACTACAATGATGGTATATGCAATATATTCTCAATGAATCAATAGTGGCACTTTTAACTTGGGATAGCCAACTTCTGTCTAGTTGTACATATAGTCCAGTTAACTAGAAAGAATTGAGAATTCATGACAAATACTGTAAGCTCACAATAACCTGTGACTAGAGAGATAATGGACACTTGATGACAGCTTACAACTACCATATTACCAAAGTAATATAGTGTTGATCAGAGGCCGCTTGTTTATTTCCCGGCTGCCCAGACTCCTGAAATAATCACACATAAACTATATTATTTGCAAATCTGTTTGGCCAATAAGTTAAGCATATTTCTGGTTATCTCTTACATCTTAAATTAACCCATTTCTATAAATCTGCATATTGTTGTGTTGTTGTGGCTGATTGGATAACGTTTCTTCTGATATCTGACATCTGTCTCCAGTGGGGCTACATGACTTCTCCCTGACACCACCTTCTTTCTTCCAGCATTCAGCTTTGCTTTCCCACCTAGCTATAATCTGCTAAGCCACTGGCCAAAACAGATTTATTCATTAATCAACAAAAGCAAAACCTAGACAGAAGGACTTCCCACACCATATGTACTGATATCTGGTCCTATGTTTGTTGGGTGGGTGTTTCATTCCTTGGTTTCTATTGCCTTTTTTTCCTAGGAGGGTGTGTTTGCTGAGATTTGCTGGTGGGGAATGCTTCCGAGAGTCTCACATTTTTCCCACTGTGGGTTAATTTTGGAATGTGTTTCTAGGTGTTGACATCTCTGAAACTTTGGAATGGAGATGGGCTAGAAGGGGCCAGCTGAGGGAGTCCACAACAGTAATAAAAGTAGGATGTGCTAATAGCATCTTTATAAACCTCTGGAAATGCACAAAGAACACAGAGGCCAAAACTGGCAGTTTTCAAAGTTTGGGTGAGACTGTATATCAGAACTGAAGAAAAGGTGAAAGAATTAAGATAACCTACCTGATTACCTGACCTGTGTGGCATGTAAATTCCCACGGAGTGTTTACAGATGAGACAAAAACTCCTATGCTATATGAAAAACACAATATCAGAAACTGTCATGATTAGATTTTGTTTTTCTAGCCTATTGTAGTATATGAAATGAAACTTTTCAAGAATATGTACCCTAAAGTGTTAAATTTGTTGTATTTTTAGAGTGCAAAGGCATATTTCACATATAGTAGACATATTGTGCTTATTATCTTGTTATTAATCTTTGCCTCTGCTTTATTCTTTCGCACATTTAGATTCTTGTTATGTCTTATCCACATAATACTCAAGCATTTCTGGCTAGGTTTACATAGCTTTGTCATATATTTATTCAGGAAAACTATTTTCTGTAAAAAAAAAGGAAAGTCTTCCCTTCCAAGTTCCAATGTATTGAAATATACTAAAGACTACACTACTTGACAATGTTCTTTCCTAAAATTAGACAAAATGTTGTGTATGTGATTTTTGCTTTTGGAAACAAAATACGTATTTACTGTCCCCAGGCCAGATGCTCACAACAGACCAGAGTACAGAAAAATTAAATTCCAAGTTGTTAAAACAATCAATTTTATTGGGGTTACTTCCAGGCATAGTAGTGATAGATTGCTTACGAGATCAGGAATGACTCAAAGACAGCTGCATCACCAAAGCCTATCCCAGAAAGGTTTACACATTGTAGTGGCTTGACACCTGGAACACACTGCACAGTTTGTGCAACTCAACTGTTTAGAGTAGTCTATCCAGATAGTTCAGATGGTCTGAACATCTCCAGTGAGTTCTGTTGATCTATGTTTCTTCTAGGAAGTTTAATTGTTCTCTGTTTTTGACAGACTGCTGGTCCTGACTAGAAGACTTAAGGATGAAGTTTCTTTGTTTGCAGATTACTGGAGTAAAACAAGAGGCTCTTTCTTCTGCAGTTCCTTTACACTGAGAAAAGCTGCAAGCAATTTTCATTCTAGTGGGTTCAGCAAAAGAAAGGAGTTTGAAAGCCATTTGTCCAAACTAAATAGACCCAACTCCAGATCCTGATGACTTAATATTTCTCATCAACTTGAATAAATTTTAGATAAACTTCTTCATTACTGTTTAGATAGCCCATATCCTGAGAGCATTTATGTGAAAAGTAAGTATAAAATGTCTTACCAGATTTAAAATTCAGGAATGTCTTTATTAAAGACTAGAGCACCATGTCTTTAAAAAGTAACTAAGGCAGTTCTCACACTCATTTGGAAGAAATAAACCCAACTTGTCCAAATTGGAAATCAATTTCTTACTATAAACAAAGAAATAAATACATTCAATTTCACATCAGTAAAGTCATTTAGATAGCACAGGATCCTTGACCTTTTGTACTGGCAAATGTATATTTGGAATTTGGATTCAGTATGCAGGAATTAAATTAACTTAGTATCTTTGAATTTTCAAGGATGGTGCTGTAGTATGTGTTTCTGTGAACATAAAACATCACTAAAGAAATATTTTGAGAAAAGAAATATTCAAAGATGCACTGAAGAAATTGGAAGTTGCTATTTATAGTTGAAGAACATGGTATGATCAAAATCCTTCAAAGAGAAATACCTGCTTCATGGGAAATTGTATGACATAGAATAAGTCCTGGAACCAAACAAATTTATTTTTGCACAGTTGCATCATATATTTTCTTTCACACATTTTAAATCGACATCTGTCAGGTTTGTAAAAATCACACTAGACCATCATATAGATGGTTTAATAGAACAACTTTTTTTTTCAAATGCTGGTATTTGTTTACTCAAGCATATTGAAATTAGCTCCTTATAATAATTTCAAGTTTAAGGATGCCAGAATAATCAGAATGGGCTATTTGTTACCTATTGTTGAGCAGCAGAATGACACATACATAGTGACATAAAATGGGCTATATCATAGCTTCCACAGTTCGGAGTAAATTAGTGCTTGCGTGATGACATATACCTGTAAAAAAATATTCCAGCACTTAGGACTATAAAATATAAAGATCATGACTTGGAGGCCACTATATATATAGTCTCTTTTAATAACAAAGCAAACTAAACAAAAGCAAGACAAAAAAATAATATACAATTTGGCTGGTCTATGTCTTCATGAGTTCTCACTATAAATTGAATCATGATTTATTCATAATGATGACTTGTGAATGATGAACCAAGGAAACATCTCCACCCAGTTAACATGGTTGTTGATAACATTACAGTTCCTTGTGGATCACTTAGGGGATATTTTGTTCTGTTACAACAGGGTCTCATTGTAAGTGGCTGGAAGTGAGTCTGTGTTTTCTTCTTTTGTGGAACTCTTTAAATGTTGACTTAATCCATCAATAAGAGCAGTGATCGAATTAGCAGCATGGTAAACACTATTAAACTGTATTAAGAACAGATACAAAATCTCCTCTCAGGAGGACTACTTGAGAAAGTGGAAGCCAGGAGGCAAGGACATTTGGGAGACAAACTGGGCTAGTTGCCATAGAACTCATAGGAGGGTCTATTTCTGCTCAAAGTTTAATACAATATATTCTCTATTCTTATTATATCTATTGAATTAATGTGCAGCTAAAATTAAGCTCTAAGATACCAATAGTAAAAGTTGTTTTGTCAGATATGGGAAGAAAATTGGAAAAAAGTGATAAAACAGCAGACCTTAATGCCCAGGAAGTAGCAGGGATAACTTTACTTTCTGCTATTAATGGAAAAGTGAGTTAATTTTCATATTTTAATAGTATTGTTTAGAGTTATCTCAATTTATAGAAAATAATCAACAGAGAAGTGTATCAGATTTACAGGTATCAAAATTAATATTGATATTAATTTCTTAAAAATACTTTTAATATTCTAATGTTGAATATTTATTTTTCTTATCAGGAAAATTCTGATAATATTGCCTAGCTTATATGATATAAAAAAGGTGAAATGAAGCACAATAAAATTGTAAAAACACTATGTGATGACCTATCCACCAAAACAGTGTCTTCAAAATGACTTGGATCATGTCGATATGTTTCTAAATTTCACTGTAAACATCACAGGATTCATATCACACATATTTGTGTTCTGTTTTTCTGAAGATGCTTTATGTTTGTTTTATCATTCTTATTCTCAAAATAGGAATAATACAACCATTTTCCTTTTTTAATTCTGTCACTTAGAGAAATGTGCAGTGGGCAACACTGTAAACTGTGACTTCTTCTAGGAGATTTCCAACAGGAGACGCAATAACTTTAAAGAAATGTCCTAAAGTTTTCATGTCATCTTAATAAATGCTAAAACTAGAAAAAAAATGCTAAGTGAGTATACAAAACAGTAAGCATGCTAACATGCTCAGAATAGTGAAAAGATTTAATGAGTACATATTGTTTTGAAATTTCATTATATTTTTTGAAGTTATATGCTTTAGCTTAAATGATATTAATGAAAATCATTAAAATTGTATATAATTCTCTTGATTGCTTATTCTTCATGTGCTTTCTGCCTTGTGGATCAGTATTAAGGTGATAATGGACAGGGTTTGTACTCATGTGAGCAGAAGAACATAGTAGTTTAATCTATATGAGTACAAATACTTTGGTTTGAATGGTGCTTTCACCACTTAAAACTACCCTATGATTATCCCTGAAAGCCAGTAGTGTCCTTGGTTATGTAATTGAAGATAATAATAGTTCTTTTGTGACATATGTGTTTCAACACCAAGGACTATAGTGCACAAAATGATTAGTCCTGAGATGCAATACTTAGACTCTATTTCTTAGACCGTACAAACGAATAATAATTATTATCATTATTTACACTATTAATGATATTTCAATTTCTAAGACCTAGCACTTTTATTTACAGATTATCTTTCATCTCATATTGACACAATGGAAATATAATTTGGTACATGAGATTTTATTATGACAAAGAAATCAATTAGCAAAGTAGAAGAAAATAGAAAATAAAATTTAAAGAAATGATATAAACAATGAAGGTAGAAAAGATGCTGAAAGTGGAATTGGAAAAATGCTGAAGGCAACTTGATTTCAACATCCCTTTGTCTACACATCCCCACCTGCTGCTCTGCCACTGAGTCTCTGTGACTAAAAATTCCACCTCCGAATCACTGTCATATAACTCCTAATCAGTTTGTAAGTTCCCTAGACTCTAGTCTACTTTGTTGAACTCAGACAATATTCTTCTACCCATAGCTTAGGGTTTCATTAAAAATTGAGATTATGAAGATTATGATATAAATACATTTCTCCTTCTCATTCCTCCATCTAGACCCTCCCTTAAATTCTCTACTTCTTCATCCCTCTCAAATTAATGACTCTTTTTAAATTTTTTTTAATTTTTCATAAATACAGATGCATGTGATATTTATATGTATATTACACACATGCACACACACACAGACATACACATATAAGGTTTTGTGTGTATCTTGTTTGTCACATGGGTTCATTCAGTAGATATGGTCTAGACATTTTTTTAATTTCCTTCTACTCTTCAGAATGAGTTGCTACCAGTGATTGATGCCACCACAATCCCCTGACTATTGTCATCTCTTAGATACCATAGTTTGCCTCTTAGATCCTACAAAACCAATTAGACATGATTAGACTCTATCTTTTTACTTTTCCATTAAGGTGGAACTTGGGAACTTGGCATTGGAACTTTTTATCATCATGCCTGCCCTGACTCATTCCTTTGCTCAAGTCATTTTAAACACAATGACCCTTAAAGATATTTACTTGGGTGGAATCATTTTGCTTATCTCCTGTGATTTCTTGTATAAGTGTTTCTTTCCCTTTCCCCTCCCTGTCTCAAAGCCATATATTCATTCATCCTGTATTGGAGATGAGGAATGTTTTCGGAGAAACAGAAATGTTTTGATTTTTCACCTGCTGTTCTTCTGGTTATGTGCCCCAGAATGAGGCAGCTCTCCAAAATTTCTAAGATTAAAGCTTCTCCAAGGGAAAGTAACCTGGGTATCAGAAGAACACAGGAGACCACGGATGCATTACTGACTGTACTTACTTCACCTCAGCAGCAAAGTTAGAAAAGTCCGTTTTTCCAACTTTAATATACCTCGAAAGTGTGCCTTTATATATAAGTAACAGCTGAGATTTTTTTTATACCAGAGATAGTATTTGCTTCATGTACTTTTCTTAATGTATTTGGTAATAGCCTCTTGTGGTTCAATTACTCCTAACTCCAAATATTTACCTTTTTCAAATCAGATCCAAGGTTATTAATTAGGAAGAAAATCATAACAAAATAAAATGAAACAGAAAACCACCTCCTCTTAGGAAACTGGAAAATCCCTTCATTGATTCAGATGAAGTTGTATAGGTGGGAATGTAAAGACTGGGCAGACCTGTATGTAAAAGAGCAGAAAGGCAGAGAGGGTTAGCAGGAAGACTTAGAACAGGGCAGGAAGAGATGTTATAAAGACAGTCCATCCTTCCACCAACTAAGCTACTGGGAAATGAAACCTAAATCAAGTCATACTTTAGTTTTGTAAAGTAATTTTTAAATTGTGCGTGTGTGTGTGTGTGCACGCACACATGCATGGGAGCTGTCCACATTTTTGTAGATTAGAGACCCAAGGTATTTTCCACCTTTATATCTTGAAACATTGAACCTGAAATGCATAGCTTCATTTAGGGTTGGTGGCCAGTGAGTTCAAGGCAACTGCCTGTGCTTGCTCTCCCCCAAAGCAGAGTTACAGGCCCACATAGTCAGGGTAGCTTACCATGTGAATTCTAAAGATCTCAACTCAGGTCACGCACTTTGCTGAAAAGAGCCATCTCCCTAGTTCCATGCCAATCCTAGAAAACTTTTCTTTTCTGGATCGCTATTCAATATCTAGCACAGGAGTAAGCATCTCTTCAATAACTATAGATCTTCCTTTCATCATCATGCTGGTCCACACTAAGCTTTTTAGGTACAATTCAGGTCATAGGAACTCAACAATGTCAGATACTGCTCAACATTTTATATCATCTAATAAACCATCTGATCTTTAGTTCCATGCAAAAGAATGAGTTTAATCTGCAGTGTCAATCCTTTATTCCTTCTGTAACTCTTCACTTTGATTTGTTTTATCCCCTCAACTCTGGCCCCATTTTCATCTTACTAGCTTTATCTCACTTGTTTCAAGGTTTGAAACAGGTTCTTTCTAGTTTTTGTATAATATTTATTTAGCCCACATAATATTATTTAATAGATGTTGATGTATTAATAATTTTGCAGGTGATAATGTCATGATTAGTAAGTTTTAATATGTTTTTTAACGTAATTCTAAACCTTTCAACTGGATTTCTAATTAGCTATTTAAATTTTCAGGTATAATTTATTTCTTCATGCTCTATTTCTTAAATTTGAAGAGAGGGGATAGATCAGAAGTTCTCAACCTGTGGGCCATGACTCTTCGGGATGCTCATATAGCATAACTATGGCATTTGCTTTTATTTGCATTCTTTAAACTATTGAGCCAATTATCCATATATCTAAGAAGGATGGTAAGTAGTTGAATATGTTTTTCTATTTTAGGAGGAAATAAATGGCTGGATAACAATTACAGTTTTAGGAAACATACATGGTTCAGGACAAAACTATATATGAATTATGACACATAGGCAATTTAAGAGGTTAAATCAGAAGCTGAACTGGTCTCATGTCAGGAGGATGGCTTTATGTCATAGCCATTACTGTAGCATACCAAAGATACTTACTCTTCTGAAAACTAAGCTATGAGAATAACACATTACAATTGAGAAAAGTGTCTCTAATGTATTCAGCCACAATAAGGCTGATATTTCCAGGTTCTAGGGGCCATTGATATGCAGATAAGCCCTCAGGCAGATGTGTCTAATGGTCCCCGGGGATATTAAAAGGCCCCACATCACCCACATACAGTATGAATTACATCATCCATGTATGACTCAGCTAAGCTTTTGCACGCATGCATGAACCCTGTCATCTGCATATGATGTAGCCACATCAACCCCATGTGCACAGGAACTAGGCAGCTTTTAAAAGCAGGATGCACAATCTTTCTCTCTCTCTCTCTCTCTCTCTCTCTCTCTCTCTCTCTCTCTCTCTCTCTCTCTCTCTTTCTCTCTCTCTCTCCCTGACTTCCCTAGGCCTGTACATGCCATCTCTAATAAATTCCTAAGCAGGTTTGTTGCATGTTCCATGTTTCCTTCTCACTTGTGCCAGGTAATTTCATTGGTGCCATGAAACTTTGGAGGCTTTCCTGCCCCAAGCTCCTCTCCTGGGGTCAGGATCCAGAACCAGGTATTTTTTTCCACAAAACCCACATGTTCCATTTGCCCAAGCGCAATTTCTATGGACACCACTAGGGTCAATTGGTGAGTTTCCCCCATTCTGGTTAGCTTAACTGTTTCTCTAAACCCACAGAATTGACCGTTGAGCTCCCGGAAATCTTCTGGTGTTCCTAGAATTGGGGGAACAGTCCCCAAATATGGTCTTTATGGCTACTGTTTAGCCCTTTGTTGACATTCACCTCTGGATTGCTTCCCTGTCTTTTTTTCCTCCGTGGGCAGTTATTCCTGTTTCTTCAGTGCCTACTGCTATCCCTTCTTCTCCTACACCTGTTTCTTTAGCTCTTACCACCATCCCTTCAACTCCTACTTCTCTTCCTTTAACTTCTACCACTGTCCCTTTAGCCTCTACTCTTGTTCCTTCAGCTACTGCTCTGGAACACTCTAAGTAATCCACACCTTCGTGACCTCAACAGACAAATACTTTAACTCCTTTCCTTCCAGCTCCCTTGCCACCTCCGTCTGTTAACTCTTCAGCTCTCTCTCTTTCCCCACTAACTACTCCATCAGCACTGCTGGATCATTCTTCCTCTCTGGTGTCTGACTGCAGCAGCCACCCAGCTCTAGCACCAACCTTTACCCCTCCTCTCACATGCTCACGTACTGCTATGGAACCCAACCTTGACCAAGCCAAGCTGGATGCATTTCTTCCATTGCAAGAGGTGGCAGGAATAGATGGATTAATTAGCATACACGTTCCTTTCTCACTGTCAGAACTCTCCCATATAGAACAAAAAATGGGGTCCTACATGTCTAATTCTACTACGTTCATAAAGTAATTCCAATATATTACCCAGTCTTAAGCCTCACCTTTCATGATATCTATATAATCCTATCTTATAACCTACTTCCTGAAGAGCACAGGTGAGTTTGGAGCCAGGCCAGACTACATACAGATGAGATTCACCAAACACATGTAGCACACCCACTGGGGGCATAGGCGGTCTCCAAGCAGGAACCGCACTGGTACTATAACACACCAGCTGAAATTTTAGCTAGGGACTGGTTTTTGACTTGCCTCCTGGCAGGTCTCTGTAAAGTTACCTTCAGCCTAGTAAACTATAATAAGTTCTCAGAAGTCATTCAAGATACTAAGGAAAATCTTTCTGCATTTTTGGAATGTCTCACTAAAGCTCTGTTACAATTTACTAACTTAGATGCAGAAACCACAGAGACAGATAGTTACTCGTAACTCAATTATTTTCTAAGTGCTAACCTGGCATTAAGGCTAAACTTAGATATTTAGAGAAACTCCCCTTGACCCCACAGGCAGAAGTCTTAGAGTTGGCTTTTAATGTATACCATGTGAGAAATGATAAAGCACGCAATCACTGTCACATGCTAGTCATGGCCCTCCAACCAGCCTTCAAAACAGCTGAGGCTACAGACCACCCAATCCATGCTGTCCATGATGCTCCCTTGCCCTCTAGTGATGATCATACCACGTGATGAACAGACTTTTGAAAGAAATCTCACACTAGCTCAGAAATTAGAAATAGATATTTATTTAGGGGTAAACTCACAAATCAGAATTCTCTGCTTGAATGGTGGACAGAGAGCGAATCCTGGAATCCAACAATCTGAACAAGCAGTCGGTGAATAGGAGCAAGAAAAAAGGACTGGATGCATGCTCTGTATCCACATATATTGTATAAGAGGCCACGCCCCAGTAGGCAGGTAATCACAAGCTAGAAGCCTTCCTACAGCACTCTGTGGCTCAAGAACCACCAGGCTTGTGTTTTAAATGTGGTAGAACTGGCCACTGGGCCTGAGCATGTCCTAATCCTCATCTTGGTCCCATGAGACCTTGTCTAAGAGGCCATAGGGAAGGATATTGTGCAGTTGATTTTCCTCATACACAGTGTCATGAAGACATCAAAGCCAGAAAATTCCCAAGTTGACTTTCTAGGTCTGGCCATGGATGAGTGAGGCTGCCTAGGCTCCTTTGACCCAACCACAACCATCATTTGTAACAGAGAGCCACTGATAAACATCATGGTATCAGGATAGCCCATCTCCTTTCTCTTGGATACCAAAGTCGCATACATTGCACTGAGGGAGTTTTTGAGACCTGCCTCTCATTCTAGTTTTCCAATTTTAAAGGTAGGGGGACAGCCTTATCTACCTCAGCATACCCCAACACTTAACTGTGATTTTAGGGGTATCTATCTTACTCATTTATTTTTAGTCATGTCAACCTGCCTGGTACTTCTTATGGGAAGAGATTATTTTAGCAAAAGTAGGAGCTTTCATTTCATTTGCTCCTTCCATTCACCTTACTTCAGACTCTCCATCAGTTCCCCTCATTCTTCTTCTAGCCTTCCTACCTCTCAACCCCAATGTGTCTTTTCCTCTACCAGCCTCTCAGGTGAACCCTCAGGTATGGGACATCCAAAATCCCTCTGTTGCTAAACACCATTTCCCCATTGTTATCCAATTGCAAGATACCAAGGCCAAATATTGTAGCATCCCTTTTCCCACTCACCAGGACAGGGGCTCTCTTTCAGGAATGATGGTCAGCTTGAATTTACTCATATGCCCACAGTCAGATGAGTTAAATATCTCCTGGTTTTAGTGGACATAATGTCTGGGTGGATTGAAGTGTTTTCCATGAATAACAGGAGGGCCCAGACAGTATCCAATGTTCTTCTCTGAGAAATCATCCCCCAGTTTGGAATCCCAAACTATCTTCAGTCAGATAATGACCTAGAGTTGATTTCTTAGATTTCTCAAAACTTTTTTAAGGCTCTTAACATTCCCTGGCATTTTCATGTCCAATCATACCACCCTCAGTGTCAGGGAAGGTAGAATAAACTAACCATTCCTTAAAAATTGTTCTTGTTAAGATGCCACAGGAGCTTCACCTCAACTAGGTAAAACTTCTGTCTCTAGCCCTTCTTAGGCTTAGGGCTCTCCCCCAAAGCCCCCTTTCCATCTTGCCCTTTGAACTGATGTATTGGAGGCTGGTTTTAATCCCTAATCTCTCACCTAAAACCTCCCCGTTCATGATCATCTGCTTACTCTGCTATTATCCCATTTTCATTCCCTATTATGGGATTTTACCAACTGCTCATTGCCTCAACCATGTGTTAATTCATGCCCACCGCTAATTAAAATAAGGGACCAGGTACTATTTTCTCCCCTAGACCAATGGCCTTCACCCCTTTCCTCTAAATGGAAGGGCCACGTTAAAGCAATTCCTGTAACTCCCACAGCTACCAAGCTCAAGGGACTTCCTTATTGGATCCACCTGTCATACCGTAAACCTTGTACTCTTCCAGCTCAAGTTACTCCCTTGTATACAGTAACTCAAACAGGGCCCTGCTCTTTTAAGTTCCAGAGGATACCAGAATCAGCCACTCTTTCTCCAGTTCCAGAAAAACAAAAGTCTCATCCATGTACTCAAATCTCCTGTGCCAAAAACTTCATATACTCTCCCTCTTCCTCTTTCTCCTATCTGCTTTAACCAACTTCTTTATATCTCCAGTGTCATGCTTAAATTTTCAGTTAGTCACTCAGCTGTTATTACAGGGACCATCATTAAACATAGACCTGAGGTACAAGGATTGAAAAAAAAAAAAACAGTTGGTAAGTCTGGGTAAATTCACAGCCCCAAACTCCAAAAATTACAAAACAGAGTTTAACATAACAGTTTTATCACTGACTGAAGCAGTGTCTCCTGGATGTTAATGTAATACCATGATAGAACAAGTGCCTTAATATTTGCTTCAGGTAAAACATTAAGGGATCTAATAATTCCCCTTTCTAATAAATTCCCCTTCTTTTTTTCCAATAATTACCCCTTCCTTTCCTTGTTCCTCCCAACTCTCTTCTATTCCAAAAATATGTCACCATAATCATAAGCTTTTGGTATGTCTAAATTTTATTTCTTTTCACACATTTTATATAAGCTCCAGAGAACCAATTGGCCCTATCTAAATGGACCAGACTTGTCCAGAATAAGTATCATTTAATTCTTCCCTTATCATTCCTGGTTTCAGGAACCCCTGGGAAATTCTCTCCTTCACCCCCAACAAAAAGAAAAAAAAAAGAAAACCTTTCTATCTTTCATCTTGGGACTCTCCTCTTTTAATCACCAGGATCTAAATATTTTTCAGACATAATTTTCTGCCTTTCTAGCATCTTGCAAGGTCCAGGCTGCCAGTCAGCCAGTTCCACAGAGCCCAGAAAACAACAGAAAAATAATCAGCCTCCCCAGGACATGGTAAAGCATCTCAACTCTATGATGCCCATAAAAATCAGCAGGAAGCAATCATGAGAGACCTTACAATGCTCCATTCTCACCCATTAAAACTCAGAACTTCACCAATTTTTATAATAAACAAAGTTTTGGAATATAATGATTTCAGCCACAATAAGGCTGGTACTTCCACGTTCTCGCATCCATGTATGTGCAGACAAGCCCGCAGGCAGATATGCCTAATAGACCCTGGGGATGTTAAAGGGTCCACATGACCCACATGCAGCATGGATTACATCATACATGTATGACTCACCTAAGCCCTTGCATGCATGTGTGAGCCCTGTCTTAACTGAGGGAGCCATTTTGGGGTTGGCAAGATGCTTGGCTCTGGAAAGGTTCCCAGGAGTCCACAGTGATGACCCCAGCTAGGACCCTGGGCAGTGGAGAAGAGGGTGCCTGAACTGCCTTATCCCATAGTCAGACTGATGACTATCTTGAATGTCACCATAGAACCTTCCTCAGGCAACGGATGGAGATAAAGACAGAGACCCACATCCGAGCACTGGACTGATCTCCCAAGGTCCAGCTGAAGAGCAGAAAGAGGGAGAATATGAGAGAGGATGTCAGGACCACGAGGGATTGGTTCACCCACTGAGACAGTGTGCCTGAGCTAATGGGAGCTCACCAAATCCAGCTGGACTGGAAATGAATGAGCATGAGAACAAACTGGACCCTCTGAATGTGGCTGACAATTGGGTCAGACTGAGAAGCCAATGACAATGGCACTGGGATTTGTCTCTACTGCATGTACTGGCTTTTTGAAATCCTAGTCTATTTGGATACATACCTTCTTCCTAAGACTGGATGGAGGGGGAAGGGCCTTGGACTTCCCACAGGGCAGGATACCCTGCCCTCTTTTAGAACTGGAAGGGGAAGGGGAAGTATGAGTGGGGAAGCAGGACGGAAATATGAGGATGGAAGTGGAAATTTTTGTAGTAGGAGGAGCAGGCTGCATCCTGCCACCCGGCTAGCATAGCCCCCAAAATAACCACACAGAAATTGTATTAATTAAATTACTACCTGGCCCATTATATCTAGCCTCTTTTTGGCCAACTCTCACATTTTTATCTAACCTATTTCTATTAATCTGTGTTTACCATGAGGTCGTGGCTTACCAGGAAAGATTCAGCATGTCTGACTCTGGCAACTCCATGGCGGTTCTCTCTGCCTGCCTTCTTTCTACCAGCATGGAGTTTTCTTTTCCATGCCTACCTTAGCTTTTCCCTATCAAAAGGCCAAGGCAGTTTCATTATTCAACCAATAAAAGCAACACAAATACAGAAGAACCTCCTACACCAAATTTTGAATGGTATTATTTATAAAGCAATAAAAAATATAAAAATAGAAATTTAACTAAATCCAATAAAAATACTGAATTTAGCCTAAAAAAATAAAATTGATTGTGGTGATGGTTGTAAACTGATTTATATTAAATGAAATTGAATAGTGTAATTTCAATAAATTATGATTATAGTATGTGAATCATATCTCAAACTATTTTTTAAAATATACAGGGATGTTGCCTGGATCCACAGTGCCAGTATATAAAATAAAACTACTTTATATTAACAGTTTAAAAAAATTGAAAGCAGTTTCACTTCAAGAATCAGAACAGCAACTATATTGAACATATAATTTCTCTATTCAAATATCTAGGCATGGTGGTCACTGTGCTTCAAAGAAAAAAAAGGAAAAGAACATTGTTAGATGTGTTTGTTCACTCTGTAATAGCTATAATTTACTTAAACTAACTGTCAAAACTTCAAGGCAAATTGAAGTGGACTGTGGAAGTTGTAATAAGGTCTATTGCGGAACCCAAAACAAACTTTGGCTGCAAGATATAGAAAGAAATCAAGATTAAATGGGCATAAAGGCTCCTTGCCTTCTGGGTAGCTTTCACAGGTCTGAGAGTATTGTGAAGCTCTGAAGGGAGAAAAGGTACCAGTGGCGTTACTCAATTGTGAATTCAGTAATATGTGACTGCTTGGATAACAGTGCCATGGATGCTAATGGATATAACCAACCACTCTATGATTGGATTTGTGGTTTTATTCACAGAAAAGAAGCCATACATGTTACTGAACCACTGCTGTCAGCACCATGTGCATAAAGTCACATGGCTAGCAAAGCTATATGTCTTAAAAAGGAAATTTCTTCTGTTTAGTTACACTGGCATAGCCATATATATATGATCAATATATATATATATACACATATAGAAAGAATATGTATATATATAGTATCAACATGCAAACATTACATATTTATATATGCATATATATTCTATCAATATATATAATATCAATATGCAAGCATTACATATTTATATATACATATATTCTATCAATATATATATATATATATATATAGTATCAATATGCAAACATTACTTTAGCCTTAAGAGATAAGCTTTTTTGTAATGAATAAAGGGACTTAAGGCATTTCAAGGATAAATAATGGTTAGCGGATCACTTTAAACAAGGCAATTATGTCACCCTGTACAGTTCAGGGAACATCAGAAAAGAGGGCCTGAAGGATAGCAACAGTTTACATGTCATAGAGGTCAGCAAACTTGTGAGGGCCCATAAAGGGATCTTAAGGGAGTGGAGTAGAATGCAATGTAATACGATGTGGAAAGAAGGAATAACGGAGGAGGAAAAGCTAATTTGATGGGATATGGAAAGAGATAAATATAATGAAAGACTTTACTGCAGAAGCACACACACACACATACACACACACATGTGCGCGTGCGCACACACACACACACACACACACACACACACACAAATAAGTAAGAGTTTAAATAGATTAAGTGATCTTTCATAAAAATTTTGAAAATACCTTTGTCAACCACTATAGTTATCAGACAAATATCCCTGTGACAAAAATTATTTGACTTTTAAAAAATCGTTGAGCACTGGGATCTCATAGATAACTCCAAACTTTATAAACTTTAACATTGCTCTTAGTTACCCTCCAGAAGTTGACAGTATGACCCTATAGCTGAAGACACCAGATACTGTAGTCATAGGGCAGTATAGAAGTAAAGCTAGGATAAAGCTTCAAGCTGTATCCTTACTGACTAATTTTGAAGTTTTTTTTATGGGAATAACCCACAAGTTTATTGATAGATTTAAGGGCTAGGACACAAAATGAAAACCCAAACTCAGTTCTGTTAACAAGACAAAGAACCTGTGACTAAGTATGCCACAGTATAACCCAAAAGAGTATCTACTACTATTTCTATGTTAAAGGGTATGTTGTTAACCTCACCTTTAAATATTAGATAATGAAAACTATTTTAGTTGAATCTTTTTAAAGAAATCTTTACCATGAGTTTTTATCTTATTTTGAGTGCAAGTGATTCTTAAATTTAAAAAATTTTATGACTCTTAGATGTAAACATAAAAGAAAATATACAAGCTAATCTACTTATAGCATTTTATTCAATTAACAATCACCCTTCCTGTCAAACACCTTCATTCCTCTGAAATGCCAATACCATACATCTAAAAATAAATTGAGTAAGACAAGTGTCCCTAACTAATAATAAACTAACTAGAAATAATCAGATGAAATCTATTATATTTTATTCATTACCCACTTTTCTGCATGTTATACTCAGAAATCTTATTTGTACACAGACATATTAAGGAGAAAGGCTTAAATTAATATTAATGTTAACTGAAAACTTTGTTTAACATTGTAGTCTGTATTTGTCTGTATTATTTTATTTAATGTGAGCAATATACTTCTATTCTTTATGTTTTAAAGACACAAAAATTGTTTTCAAAATGTGGCATAACTTATTATGGGGATTTTTTTCAAAAAGCAGAATAGAAGCTTCAAAGAGCTCTTTCAAGGTACATGGTTATTTGTTTTTTTTAATTTATTCATTTATTTTTGTTAAAAGCAAAATTTACATTTACTCCCCTTGTTCCCGGCCCTCCCGCTCCCCCACTACCCCACCGCCCTACCCCTGCTTCCTTAAGATGGTGCAGGTTACCCTGTCCTATGGGGAGCCCAAGGCCCTCCCCCCCTCCATCTCAGTCTAAGAAGATGTGCATTCATATAGAATAGGTTCCAAATAGCCAATACATGCAGAAGAGATAGGTCCCAGTGCCATCATCGTTGGTCTCTCAGTCAGTCCCCTCTGGCAGTCACATTCATAGAGTCCAGTTAGGTCATTTGCTCATTCAGTCTCGGTCCAGCTGAATTTGATGAGCTCCCAATAGATCTAGCACACTGTCTCTGTTGGTGGGCCAGTTCCTCATGGTCCTGAATTCCTTTCTTATTTTCTCCCTCCTTCTGCTCTTCCCCTGGACCTTGGTAGCTCGATCCCTTGTTCTGATGTGACTGTGGGTCTCTGGCTCTATCTCCATTCATCATGCAAAATTTCTATGGTGACGCTTAGGATATTCAACAAAGTAACTATGGGACAAGTTCAGTTCAGGCACACACTGCTCTGCTGCCCAAGTACCTAGCTGGGACCTCCCTATGAATGCCTGGGGTCCCCTCAAGAGACAAGTCCCTTGCAAATCTTAGAAAGACTCCCGTTAATGTAGATATCTTATTCCCTTCCCCAATAACCATCCTTCCTGCATCTCCACCCTCCCCCAACCCAGGCTCTCCGCTGTTCTTCCTTTCTCCCTTCTACCCCCTCTCTTTCACCTACCCCTTCCCACTATCCCAACCCCCACCCTCATCCCCACACCCCTGCTTCCAACTTTTGTCTGAAGGTTTTGTTTGCTTCCGACTTCCAGGAAAATCTTTATGTTTTTCTTTGGGTTCACCTTGCTATTTGGCTTCTGCAGGCTTGTGAGCTGTAAGCTTAATGTCCTTTGTTAATGGCTAAGGTCCACTAATGAGTGAGTACATACCACACTCTTCTTTTTGGGTTTGAGATATCTCACTAAGAATAGAGTTTTCTATTTCCATCCATTTGCATGCAAAATTCAAGATGTCATTGTTTTTTTCCGCTGAGTAGTATTCTAATGTGTATATATTCCACACTTTCTGGATCCATTCTTCCATTGAGGGGCATCTAGGTTGTTTCCAGGTTCTGGCTATTACAAATAATGCTGCTATGAACATAGTAGCACAAATGCTTTTGGAGTATGGTTATTTGAATGATTAATACTCAATATTATAGCCATGACAGTTACCAGTATTTGAAAAGGTGTAGGAATTGCACCCACATGTCAGTAACAAACATTTGTCTCATTCTAATTGGACTTAAAGATGATTCAACATGATGGAAATAATGTATGTATGGAAACGTAGCCAGCTTCCTAGTGCTTGTGAAGCCATGGACATTAGGGGAAGAAAATCTACGAGTGCTAATTTTCTAGACAAACATGATTCATTATTGCTCTTTAAATCCTATCTTTATACCCACAGAGAAGTATAGCTACCAACTCTCATCAAAATAGTCTCTCTTTACAATATGCAGAGACCAGCACATAACACCACACCTGAATATTATGCAGAGAAGAACAAATTATTGAGAGCCCAGCCCCAGAAGATATTTCTACATCATAGATCCTGCATCTACAGCTCAGGAAACATGAACAGAGAGATGCCGTGGAAGGATTGTAACAGCATAATTCCAGGAAGTCTGCTTTGAAATATTTTCCTGGAAATCACTCAATAAGCAATACCAGAGCAAATGCAATATTTATAAATGGGACATTTGAATGTAGAAGGGGAAAAGTCTGTAGGATCCCACCCTCAAGTGAAGAACTACAGGAAATTAGTGTCTTCTGTGGGAAAGGAAAATTACCTTCTCCCAGGGATGTGCTTCCTTATTGGTTGTCAAATGCAGACTACTCAGCTCTGAAATCACATAGAAAAAAAAACCCTCAGAAGTTTATGTGTGACATTACATTATATATTATATATGTGTGTTTTGTACTTACACACATAAATATAAAAATAATAATGAAAGAGAAAGAGTCTATAAAGATGGGAGTGGCAGATATGAGAAGCATTTGAGTGAGGGTAGCCAGAAGGGCTGACTGGAGGAAATGACAATGTAAAATGATATAAATATATTTAAATTAAAACATATTACAGCAGGTTAGTCTTATTTTAACAATTAATGATTAATGAAAATAATGAAGGCATTTACATCTATACCAAATAATAGACACTGTGATAATGTCTTTGAGAGTATTTTGTTTATTTTTTATTTTATAAGCAGAGATACTGCTCCTGTCAGCATATGAAAAACCATCAAATAGAAATACAGGTATATATCTGGTTTTAAAATCAATTATATAGTACTTCTGGCATTTATATGATTATCACTTTTAAGAAATGCCCTCTCTGATATTTCCTTCCCTGATAATCTCTTACAATTCAGGTGTTTGTTGAAAGTCACTTTTTAACAAATGCTTCCTGAGCAACCAAAGTAAAACATACTTATTCAGTATTCTACTAAGAATTCTATTTGCAACTCTCTTATTTCCAAAACATTTATGCTTATCAGAAGTTATTTTTTTTCTGTTGCATGTTTGATTTTAGTCATCTTTTCATTAGAACATAAATTTCATTCCTAGTATCTGGAACAATGAACAGATTGTTCAACAGATTATTCCAGGAAGATAGGTAGAATTTCCTCAGAAAACTGTAATTTTGAAACACCTGAAGCCAGTTTCCTTCAATATATTTTAAAGTTAATGAGGATGATATAATGATATTTATAGTCTAGTTTTTATCATGAAGCAACTGCAGACTCATTATCATTATCACTTTTGTGTATATATGTAGTCTATTACTTTGTGCCTCATTTCCTTGCATACTTTTCACATCGCTTCTTTTATATCTTTACAGATAGAAGATTTTTATGAATCTAGTCTATAACATTCCCTTCTCATTTCTAATGTCTAATATTTAGTGGATTTTGCAAAAGAGGAAATTAAAATAGCAAACCCATAAGTTCAAGGTCAGATATTAATGTTTATCCTTATGAGTAGACACTAGAGATGCAAATGATGATATTGTTTTTTGGGAAGCATCTGTTTGGAGCTTTTATTATTGCTTATTATTATGAAGATAAGTCATTGAGGGTATCAACTTACGCATTGCATCTGCTTTAATGACTTTTTTTACTGTTACCCAAAACTGTGCATCAGCATAGATTGTAAGCTACTGTTCCCTTAATCTTTCATTCAGGAAATTAATATCCTTCCAAGAAATTTTAATACTTTCAGCCTTCAAAGATATGTCCAATTTTTTTATCAAGAGTTCCTCTTGAATGTAGTAAAAATAAAAGGTCTGTTTATTAAAATAAAATGTCATATGTAAATAAGTGTGCTACTGGTTATTAATATCCTATAGCTGAATTTAATATTGTTTTGACTGGTAGAAAAATACATGAACTAGGAAAATGCAACACAATAATGAAATAACGAAATTCTCTATGAATACTAAGACAGTCATCAAGTTAACAGCAATCCTGTACAAGCTAATTACATACTTAGTGTGATTCTTGAATGCTGAGTTGAGTTATATACAAGTATTTCCAATTTGTAGCAAATATTATATCTTGATCTGATATATTTTTACAAACTAATTTTTAGTTATGTATTATAGATATTTCATTTCAGTTTTGCTGCTACAATAAAATATGTCAGGCTGGATAATTTATAAACAACAGAAATTATTTCTTTTCAGCTGTAGAATTTGTGAACCATGACTCAGAAACATTGTTGTTACAACATTGATGCATAAGCACACATGTGATTGTAAGAATAGCAAAACAGGTTTTCAAAATAGTTTTTAAAGACATCTAATCCCATGCTGATATTATTTCTAAAATGATGGATTTAGGTCACTTACTAGGGGACAGGACCATATGATTTAGTTTTATTATGTTTACCTCCACATTAATTTTAAACAATTTGTTTTCTTTGGTGTGTGTGTGTGTGTGTGTGTGTGTGCATGTTTGCATACACTACGTACTTTATTGCCAAGGAATAAATGCTCATGTCAAAACATTTTGGAGTCTAACTTGTGAGTCCTAGATATGAAATTCAGGTTCTCTGGAATAAAGGCAAACTGTTGAGCCTCTTATCTTGAGAAAATTTTACCACTCAATATATATGTGTATTATTATTACACAGTGATATATAATATATATTACATGTGTGTATTATTATTACACATATATAATATCAATTTATTATATATGTGTAATAATAATACACAGTGATATATATTACTGTGTAATATTTATATCATTATCAATATTATGAAAGCTATTTATGTTTATAAATAAAGTCATCTTAGAGTCATCTATTGAGCAATTAAAGCTGTTTATAGAGATTATAAGCCTTGGCATAAAAACAGAGAAGCAGATGGATGGACTCAAATCAAAATAACAGTAATCAATCCATGCACCTATGAACACCATATTTTTGACAAACACACTAAAATTATAAAATGGAAAAAAAGAAAGCATATTCAACAAATGGTGCTGGTATAACTGTATATCAACATGTGGAAGAATGAAAATAGATCCATTTCTATTGTCACACACAAACCTCAAGTCCAAATGGATCAAAGACCTCAACATGAAACTAACCACACTTAAACTCATAGAAAAGAAAGTTGGAAGAGCATTTGAATATATTGGCTGAGGAGACCACTTCCTAATTATAACTGCAGTAGCACAGACACTGAGTTCAACAATAAATAAATTAGGTCTCCTGAAACTAAGAAGCTTCTGTAAACCAAAGGACATGATCAACAAGACAAACAATAGCCTTCAGAATGGGAAAAGATATTCACCAACACCACATCATATTTATTTTCAAACTATACAAGAACTCATGAGACTTGACATCAAAAGAACCAATAATTCAATAAAAATGAGGAACATAACTAAAGAGAGAATTATCAACAGACAAATCTCAAATGACTGAAAGACACTTAAAAAATGCTTAACATCCTTAACCATCAGAGTAATGCAAATCAAAACAACTCTGAGATATGATCTTGTACCTGTCAGAATAGCCAAGATCAAATACAATGATGACAGTTCATGCTGAAGAAAATGTGGAGTAAGGGGAACACTCCTCCATTGCTGGTAGGAATTTGTACAACTGCTTTGGAAGTCAGTATGGTGATTTCTCATAAAATTCGGAAACAATCAACCTCAAAACCTAGAAATACTGCTTTTGGGTTGTACCCAAGGAATGCTCAATCTTACCACAATTCCATGTGCTTAACTATATTCATAGTAGCATTATTCATAACAGTCAGAACCTGGAAACATCCTAGATGTTCCTTAGTCAAAGAATAGGTAAAGAAAATCTGGTACATTTACACAAAAGAGTATTACTCAATGTTAAGATATGATGACATCTTGAAATTTGAGTAACCCAGACCCAGAAAGACACATATAACATGCATTCACTCACTAGAAATAAATGCATTTAGAAATAAAGAGAAGAAAAACCATCCTACAGTCCAAAACTCTAGATCTTAGACAACAAAGAGGATCCTAAGACATAGGAAGAAAAAAATACAAGATTTCCTGAGTAAATTGGAAACATGGGAGTCACAGAAGAGAAAAGAATGGGAGAGGGACAAAAGGGAGCAGAGAAAAAATGTATAGCTCAATAAAAACAATAAAACTAAAAATTACAAACCTGTGTGTGCCTATCCTCAAGAAGATACACCTAGTAAGGTGTAAAAGTAAAATTGAATAAATGCATTCTTTCCAGATAACAACAGCTTCACAAAATGGTTATATGATGGTGGGATGTGAGGTTTTATATTGCTTTGTTTTCATAAAATTACCTTACAGAAGAGATTTTAAAAATATGATTATAACTATACAAAACTGGAAATAAAACAAACAAGAATGATAAAGGAGCAACTTCCCTAGAAGATAAAAGTAAGTAAAAGTTAATTATTTTACCAAGTTACAGAGTAACCACATATGACTAAAGTGTATTAACTCAATGGGAGATGAAGAAGCATGTTTAAAAGAAATCCCACGTTAGCTCAAAATTGAGTATAATAGACGGTTATTTGTTTAGAGGTAGACTCTCAGATCACAGTCCTCTGTGAGAATGGGGAACACCAACTGAATCCCATAGAAAGAAAAAGTAGGACATCTCTTTATGTTCTCTTTGGCTTCCTGCCATGTAATAAAAAACTCTTTCTTTAAACTTTTGCTATTGGCATGATTTTTCTTATGGAATCCTGAGGCTTTCAACAAACTTACAATCAAGAATCAATCAATTTCTGCATTACCATGTGCTAGAGGACCTAGAAGACCCAATGTAATTGGATGTGTTATGTATATGGGACAAAGCCTATTCCTGATTATATCTAGAATCTGTATGAATAATGAAGTCAATTCTGTATCATCTGGTATAAATTCAACAGTTTCAATATGCAAAACAACTGTTTCTTCATATTGTGAATCAGTAACTATATTAAGAGGTCATTTAAAATCCCTTAGCACCACGAGAATAGCATATAACCCTGCCTTTTGGACAGAGTTATATGGTCCTTGTTCCACCTTACTTAATTCTTCTGATTTGTAGTCTGTCTTCCCTGATTTATTTGCATCACTATAAAATGTATGGGCTCCAGTTATTGGAATATAACATACAATTTGGGGAAGAATCCAACAGGTTCTCTTTATAAGATCAAGTCTGTCATTTTTGGATAATTGCTATTAATTTCTCCAAAAAAAATAGCACAAGCTCTTTTCCATGCAAGGTTCATTGTCTTCACATAACTTTCTTATTTCATCAGTAGTAAAAGGCACTACATTCTTTGCTAGATCTATACCTGTTAATTGGCAAAGTATAATTTAACTTTTATAATTAATTCAGACACTTTTTCCACGTAAGTTTTTAATTTTTTACTTGGTTTATGTGGTTAAAGATCCAATCTAAGATAATATTGTCCCTCTTATTAAAATTTCTGTAGGAGAAATTCTGGAGGAGAAAATGACTAGAATACATACAATTAAGATTTGGATTCACTCTATCTACATGTGCCTTCTATAATTTCTCTTCAACAATTGTCAATTCCTTTTTTGATTCAGATGTTAATTCTCTTGGACTATTTAAGTCTAAGGTTTTGTTTAAATAAATTATTAGATCAGGTGTTATCTCAATACCTGTTCGTAGATTGAAAATGTCTCCTAATAATCTTGGAAAGTCATTAAGAGTCCTCAACTGATCTCTCCTTATTTGTGCCTTGTGTGATTTAATTTTCTGTTAATCTATTCTATAACCTAGGTAATTGATAGAACCTTCTTTTTTATTTCTAAATGCAATTTATAATATCCATTTTGGCTAAACTTTCTTTTCTTCTTTAAACTTTCTTTCTAAAGTACCTATGTTTGAATAAGATAGAAAAATATCATCCATGTAATGGTAAATTATAGATTTAGGAATTATTTTTACATATTATCTCCAATGGCTGTCTTACAAATTATCTGCATAGTGTGGGCTATTGAGCATTCCCTCTGGAAGGATGTTCCAGTGGCATCTCCTAGTAGGGTAAGAATTATTATAAGTAAGCACTATGAAGGCAAATTTTTCTCTACCTTTTTCTTGTAATGATATAGTATAGAAAAAAATCTTTTAAATCAATAACTATAAGAGGCCACCCTTTTGGTAAAAGAGAAGACATAGGAATTCCAGATTATAGAGGGCCCATAGGTTGAATTACCTTGCTGACAGGTATCAAACCTGCCACCATTTTCCATTGATCAGATTTCTTTTTAACAACAAATACAGGTGAATTCCAAGGGCTGGTTGATTCTTCAATATAGTGAGAATCTAGTTGTTCCTGTACCAGCTGTTCTAATGCTTTTCATTTGTCTTCTGTTAATGGCCACCATTTTAACCCAAATTGGTTTCTCAGTTAACCATTTTAAAGGTAGGTCCATTTGTACCTCTAAATTTTGCTAGCTGCTTTGTGTTTTTGTATAGCTTGAGTGACTGGTGACCTTTGTGTATAATAATTTATAATATTCTTCCAAGATATGAGTTTCTGGAACTGCAGGAATGTTAATCTGGGTATTACATTGCTGTTTCAGGTTACAACCCCATAAATTCACTGAAATATTAGCCACATATGGCCTCAGCTTTCCTCTATGTTCTTCTAGCCCTATAAATTAAACCTATCATGTGCTTTATTTCACTTGAGATAGGTTTCCAATTCTTAGAAATTGAACATCTGTTTTGTGTTTTTTTTTAAGAGGCCAATTTGGATGCCAAGATTCTGGAGTAATGATACTCATGCCTGCACCCATGTCTATCAATCCCACAATTACAATGTCATTTATAAGCACACTTGGTTTATTGTTTGATCATTTATAGAAGTCTTCCAGAAAATATATTCCTATTTCCTATTGGAATTTTTGATTTAGCCTCATGTTTATTCCATCATCTAGAACAGTTTGATTTTTTTTTTAAAGAAGGCTCTAGACTTCTTAAGTTTCCTTGTGTCCACGTCCACCACAGTGACTGGAAATAACTGGACCATTTTGACTTGGGGGCATGCAATAGGCCCCCACAAGGAGTTTTCTGAAGGTATCAGGTTGATTTTTCTGTCTTTTGCTGATCTGCATTCATTGCTCCAATGTTGTTCTTTGCCATACATTATGCATATACCTAAAGGCTGGGTCCTCTTATTTTTGCCATTTCTAGATGAGATATTATTTCTAGAAATTTCTTTTCTACAATCCCTTCTATTATGTCCTGTTCTACCACAATTAAAACATTTGGAATTTTGAAGTCTTCTCACTCTTTTGAAAATTGCTTTTCCTACCCAAGATTCAGTATTATAGTCAAATGTCTCAATGTTCATTCATCCATTGATGCTGATCTAACGTTAAAAGGCCCAAGTACCTTTCTTACATTCTAAGTTGGCATTTTCAAAGCCAGAGATTCAATAAATACTTGTCTAGTATCTCGATCTGTTATTTCTATTTGTACAGCCTTAGTCAATCATTGTAAAAAAAATAGCTAAAGTATTATCTCTGGCCCTGTATAATACTGGTACATGATTCAATTTATTTTCTTAGTTCTTGAATCCTGTTCTAAGCATTTAAGGCTGTTTTGTGGCATAGGGACAAGATTTGTTCATCATAAAGAGCTTGAGTCTGTGGGTCACCATAAGTGACCTCACCAAGAGTTTGATTTTGGGAAGTCTTAAGTCCTTTTGCTTTTCTCTGTTGTTCTAAAATTTTAGCCTCTACACTGTTAAGGCCTGTAAACTAGGACTGCTGAAATTAACTGAAGCCATTTGTGTGGTGTGCCTTTAATGCCAGAAGCCCATATCTTTACCATCTCTTTAAAAAATGCAGAATGCAAGCTGTAAGTTACAATTGCTTGCTTCATTTCTTTTAGAACATTCATTCCAATAGGTTTGTATATACCTTCTTTGGATCCCTTTGGGCCTTCAAAACTAGATGCTTTGTCAGAGTAAATTACAAGGTAGGAAGCTAAAACCCTGGGTAAGTCATCTTTGGCAGCTACTGTCGATGTCGATTCTTGTCCTTGTACCTTCTTTCCCTGCTCATCAGCTCCAATAATTTCCTCAATCTTTTCAAATCTTTCACTATTGTCTTTTGTAAAGCCAGAATCTCCTGGACTGTATATATTTCTAGTGATTTCTTTGAGGTACCTAGCCTCTGGACCTCATTCTGCATATGTGATTCCAAGGTCTGATTTTTTTCCTTTAAGGATAAAACTTCATATTTGGACATTATTTGGATAGTGTACAGATTGCAATCCTGGAGAGATACTTTGCTAACCTACCATAACTTTTTAACAAATTTTGATTGTTAAATTCAAAATCATGAATTCTTTCAGATAATGTCTTAGTACCCTCAGATATGGATTCAATTTTGACTGTCAAATTAATATTACCCCTTTCAATATTATTAATTTTTTCAGGTAAGTTTGATTAAGATGGTATTAATCCTGTCAGCTAGCTATTCATTACTAGTCTGTAAAGACTGTATCATTTCTAAAAGTGTCTCATTTTTGGTTATGCTATCAAACCATTTTCTGAAGGATATAATATGAAGAAAAAAATTGAGTCCTAATATCCAATAAATGGATGTATCACCATAACCATATCATCCTTGTAGAATAAAATGATAATATTAGCAAAAAGGTTACTAAAAGTTTCAATGGTAATGTTTTCTGTAATTTTATAACTTTCAAGTTTATTGATTTACCTAATAACATAATGGAAATCCAGTAAATTGTTTTAGGTATAATAATCTTTATTTTCCAGCCGGTGTCCTGGTTGCAGAGTCATGACTACAGGTGCAACCTGGTGATATGAAAGTCCTCAACAGCTTTGTTTTCCCCACCTTGGTGCTGGTTAAATACTGAGAAATATGTTTTGCTTAAGAAATTAAAAACAATTAAATCAATCCCGTACATGAAGCAAGAAGCCCAGAACTCAGGAACCAGGAATACAAACTGGAAGTTGTGCAAGTCACCAAGCAGCAGGGAATGTGGCAGTGGGGACAGGGGTCATGTATGCACTTGGGAAATTTCCAAGTTGCTGCATGCAGTTAACTTTGCTGTAGTCGAGGATTTTACAAATAACCACTAGGTAGGTAAAAGCAAGTCTCGCAGGTGGGGGTGGGAGACTTTCTGGGCTATGGACCATTTAGGCATTTAAGCCAATTCACCTGGTAGGTATGGATTTTGGATCCACATGAAGCACCAGGTGAAGAAGGACACTAAAAAGAAATTCCACATACCTCAGAATTGAGTTTAATAAAAGGTTATTTATTTAGGAGTAGACTCAGAAGTCACAATCCTCTGTTGCAATGGGGAACAGCAACCTAATCCTGTAGCCAGAAAAAAGGCCAGACATGCACTTTACATCAGCATATATAGTATAAGAGAGGCCATGCCCAAGTGGGAAGGTAATGAAAAGGCTATTAGTGGTAGGAATTCCTACAGCAGGGGGAAATAATGAGAATTGAGGTATCAACATAAATAATCGCCAAATTACATTGAGAATTGCAGAGTGTTCATATAATACTGCAATGTAATATATTCTTAACCCAAGTTACTAAAGTTTTCACATAAAAGTTATCTTAGCCAATTTTCTTTTTTATTATTATTGTTAAAAGAAAAATTTACATTTACTCCCCTTGTTCCCGGCCCTCATGCTCCCCCACTACCCCACCGCCCTACCCCTGCTTCTTTAAGATGGGGCAGGACAAGGGGAGGA
>JAQHUG010000340.1:1643005-1658889 GCA_028555095.1 Dicrostonyx torquatus | reverse complement strand
AGCATATGACCTAACTGGACTCTATGAATGTGACTGCCAGTGGGGACTGACTGAGAAACCAACGATAATGGCACTGGGACCTATCTCTTCTGCATGTATTGGCTTTTTGGGAACTTATTCTATATGGATGCACATCTTCCTAGACTGATATGGAGGGGGGAGGGCCTTGGGCCAATTTTCTATTGCTGTGAAGAAACACAATTACAATGGCAATACTTATAAAAAAGCATTTCATTGAGGACTGCACTCAGTTTCAGAGATTTTGTGTATTATCATGATGTGAAGCATGGCAACACATAGGCAGACATAGTCCTTGAGAATTAGCTGAGAATTCTATATCTGGATGCAACATCAGTAGCAAGAAAGGGCCACACAGCTTGGCTTTGTGTCAACCCGTAGTGACACAATTCCACCAACAAGGCCAACCTTACTCTTACAAGTCCATACCTCCTAATCTGTCTTAAGTAGTGTCATTCCATTCCCTAGTGACCAAGCAGGGTGACTTTTCTTTTTCAAGTCACCATGTATGTCTCAGGTTTATTTTTGTTTTTAGGTCCTTGTGTTTATCATTTGAAGATTTGATTCCAATATGATAAATTCAGGACTACAAGGCCTGCTAAATTTATGACTTTATTACTGTAGTGAGATATAAATGTATAGTTTTAGATTGTTGAGATTGATAGTAAGAAGTAATTGTGATCTGACACTGCTTCATTATGTTGCACATTTTAGTAAAATATTGTTTCAGATTATGTAAAAATATCAAAATATCAAGGAACTGATTTATATTTTCATATTGAGAAACTATATACACACTTATTTTTTATTGAAAATTCAGATAAAACCTAATAACTTTTCATAGTTGTTTATTTTTCATCTGTGATAAAAATGAACAGAAAAGAAAAATTTCTAGTCTTTAGAGCAATAAGTCATAATGTCTGTCCTTCTAAATAAAAACATGACATCTAAAGAAAATTTCTACACTAAAAACTGACCATGACTAAATCTATTAGTTAATAAACTGACATTAGAAAAACTATGAAGCTAGTTTGAAATAAATGCATGAAGATTCATTTTAATTCAAATAATGGCTACAGATTAAAGAAAATTTTCAAAAGTGAGAATAAGAGAAATATTTTCTGAAGTTTGTTTGTTTTGTTTTGTTTTGTTTTGAGATAGTATGTAGAAGGCAGAATTTGCTTTGAAGCCTCTTTCCCTTAGTTTGGTCACAGAAATACTGCTAGGTTTTGGTAATAGATAGTAAACATTATAATTTACTCTCATTTATTCATATTATTGTAGAAAAATGAAGAGGAAACAGGTAAGTGATTGAGAATATAAATAAAAGCATTCTTTAACAAGGATAAATTAAAATAAAAACAATTATTGTATATAGTACTGTGTAAAGCTTCATTAAAGAAATTTATTTAAAGAGATTTATATTTAAGTTAAATTCCTCAGAATAAAAAGATACAGCTATAACCTAATGAAATGTTTCCGTTATTTTGTTTTCCTAGGAAAAAGAAAAGAATATTGATACTGATTTTTTTTTCATTTAAACACTGCCTGGCCCGTTATCTCCTAGCTCTCACATCTAAACTAACTCATTATAAAAGTCTGTAGTCACCACGAGGTGGGTGACTTACTGTAAAGGTCTAACCTGCATCAATCTGTGATGGGAGCCTCATGGTGACTGACTCACTTCCTTTCTTCCCAGAACTTCCATTCTGTCTACTCCACCCACCTAAGGGCTGACCTATCTTACAAGCCAGGCAGCCTCTTTATTCAACCAATCAAAGCACAGAAATACAGATTAACCCTCCTACTCCATTCCCCCTTTTTCTGTTTAAACAACAACAACAACAACAAAGCTTTTTTAAAATAGTAACCACAGGGCTAGAGAGATAGCTCAGCATTCTAAAACATTTGTTCTTACAGAGGACCATGGTTTAACACCCAGAACCCACCTAGTGGTGAAGAGTTCTCCATACTTCTAATCTGAGGAGTCTGAAACTTCTTCAGCCAGCTAATAGGCCCAATAACACATAATAATGTGGTGCACATTAATGTTGGCATAAAAACAAATGAAAAAGCAAACACATATAAAACTAAATATGGTAACATTTACTCTAAGATTCAATAAATACACTTAATTTTAAATGAAAATACTGACAAAATTCCCCAGTATTCATATTTACATTAAAATATGGTGTAGACTGTGTGACTACTACCCAAGAGGAATTGCATTCTTTTATTTTACTTTATCATTTTGAGCCAATGGCAATAGGATTCAATTCAACTTTTTCTCTTTGAATAAGGGATATTGCTGTAGAAAACAGGAGGACATGGTAACACAGGAAGCAGAAGCTATGACTGGGTTTAATCTGAGAAGATATAAATTATGATTTCCTAAAAGATTCCCTTCACTATTAAATATTTTTATTTTTATAAGAGTAATATAATTTCCATATTACTTCTGGCTACAAATGAAGAATATACAGATATTTAAGCAATAAATGACAGTGTAAAATTGAAAACATTTAGTTGAGGTATTACTAGTAAAAATTATTAGTATATTCCTTTTTTTTTAGATTTTCAAGGCAAGGTTTTTCTGTGCAACAGCCCTTGCTGTCCTGGAGCAACCTCTTATAGACCAGGCTGGGCTTGAGCTCACAGAGAATTGCCTACCTCTTCCTCCCAACTTCTGGGATTAAAGGCATGCTCCACCACCACCCAGCTCCTTTTTTTAATTTTTGCATTCATTTCATTGCCTGGGAAACCAAAACATATTATGAAAAGTGAGATATACACTTCATTTTACAACACATAAAAAATTTTTCATTTTTCTTGTCAGGTGTGATGGCACTTATAATTTCTATTCTGAAATTTTCCTCAGTGGTATACAAATTTTTATTACAATCCCAGATCAAAACAAACAGTAGGGCAAATCAAAGCTGGATGTTTGTTGTCTTCGGTTTGCTTGTTAAAATTAATTGGTTCATTATTTTTTGATTTAGCCTCAACCACAACCTCAGGACATTAATATATTTTAGACAAGTTCTTTTACATGTTGTAATATTGGTAATATGCAATCCAACTCCCAAGTTAGCCCTCATTTTCTTCTAACACTTCATGACCTTCATCATCCCCAGTACTGAAGATATTTTCCACACCATAGTCACCAACTGTGCTCCTCTTGGAACTTTCTAAGCTTCATCTTGCCTCATTCTCCAACTCCTTGAAATTTCTCTCAAACTAATTCCAAACGCCTAAGGGCTCTGATTAAGGTTAGTCCAGGCAATTCACTTCATTCTAGTTTTCTCCCAGCTCAGAGGAAATGTTTGAAATTAACTACAATTGGGAAATTGTTGTTAGAGATTACACTTTTAGAAAGTGCCATCCTTGAGTGTTTCAGCCCTTGGATGTTGGAGAAACATCATGTTGTTAAGATCACATGGTGAAGGGGTTTCTTGACCTCATGGCTGACAAGAAGCAGAGCAGCAGCAGACAGTGCATGACAATACATAGGTTCAAGGGCATTGTTTCTTTACTATGCTATCCCTTCTGGCCTGTGGGATTTGAAAGGCGCCTAACACAGTCAGTCTCAGCTTCTAACCTTAGTCAGTAGTAACAGGAAATGGTTTCATGAACAGATCTACAGGTATGCTTCCCTAATCTACTTGTGACTTTATATAATCAAGTTGATGCTAAATAGTAATTTTCAAAAGTAGTTTCTGTCATTTCATCTTTCATTAGCAATGAAATAAAACAAAAGCATCCTGAATTAATCTGAGCAGGGATATGTGTGGAGAGTGTATGTAAAATACAGTGTCTCAACTCAAGTTGGATATATATCTGGTGCTGTCATTGAAAGGACCCAACCAATCCTGCCTAGAAGGATAGATAAAAAGAAAACTGCAGAATGTGACAAACAGGTTTGACCAACAGGTTCTTCCTTTCCCAGCTAGGCAGGAGGATAGCAATTATCAGGACCAGTGGCAGTCTTCTAGCCAGATGGTTATCAGAACCTGTGGTTACCAGAACAGGTAGCAGCAAATGATTATCTCTCGAATTGTAAATTGAGTCAGGGGGGAGGGGAGGGTGTGGATAGGCAGGATGTTGGGTATCACATAGTCAGCAGGAAATCAAGTAGCCTACTGAATGGTACTCAGGGATGGGCTGAACTATGCAAATTTTGTCCTGGGTTGAACTCTGGCTTTTATGTCTTGACCAATCTCAATTGTTCTCGTACCTCATATTATAATTCATGGAAAACTTGTGATTTTTATCTATAAAAGCTTGCTTGCCTGGATACTCGGGATGCTTAGCTATCCCTAAGCTTTGCGCCCGATTGCAATCGTGAAATAAACCACCTCATGCATTTGCATCTGATGGCCTGGTTATTGAGTCTGGGGGATCCTTGACGTTAAGACCACTTTTCAGGTCTTTCAGTCATGGCAAATATTTTTCTTATCTATGGACTAAAGACCATAATCCTAATACTGCTAATAATGATTATGTCATTAACAGTAATTATGGTTTTCATTATTATGAATATTTTGTTTATACCTTCTACAAATAAAAATATTTATGATAATTTTTAAATATTAATTATACTAATTGATAACATTAACTAGGATAAAATGTTCTTTATTAAATTAAGCATAAAATAATGATTTTCTTATATTTCCAACACCTTAAAGTATAGATTCTGATGGATTTTGCCATAACAAATGCATTAAATATGTCACATAAAAATTTTCTTCTTATTAATATAAAAATTTCTTAAAGAACTAACATAAGAATTATAACAAATTATTTAGCTTCTTATTGAGCAAGTCACTGTAGTAGTATGTATTAAAATATTTCATTGCAGCATTTACACAAATGCTCATCTGATGCTGAGCTTATATCAAACTTCTGTATTACCCATTGCTCCTCATCCTCCAACCCCCACCATTATGTGTCTTCCTTTAAAGTCTTAATTCGAAATGAGGGGTTTATTGTTGTGTTTGTTTGTTTTTGTTGTTGTTCTTTTTTTTTGAGAAACATAGTTGTTTAATGGTAAAGCTTAGCACACTCCAGCACCAGGACTGGCATGGAGTTGAAGCATCAGACACATCTGGGTCATATCATGGATCCTGACATGGCAGAGGATGAGGAAGGTGATCGTCAAACAGAAGAGTATGGTGGCCTCAGACAGAGCAAAGTCCAGAATGGCATAGGAAAAGAGTTATTGCCTCAGATATGGGTTCCTGGCATATCCAGTCATCAAGCTACCAAAAGCTGCTCCAATGCCAGCACCTCATTCAGTCTGGTAGGCTCAGCAACAATAAAATCTGCAACTGTGACAGCGTTCTGGGAAACAGCATTGGTCTTGAATTGCATCTGGCTATGTGGAGAAGGGATCTGCTGCAGGAAGGCAGCTTAGATGGGGCTTCTGGTCTACTTACGAGAGAGGCAGGAACAGGGCTCATTACACCACTGGTACAGGAGCAATTCAGAACCGGAGAAAGTGCAGTGTCTTGGTGGCCTGCATTTTTAAATGTCCCAGCTTTAGCCCTTGCTCTCAACAGTCACTCTTGTTTATTTATTAAACCATATGAAATGATTTATTTGAAATCTATTGTGTTGGTCTGTTTTCTTATTGTCAGATTTACTCACAGAAGGGTTACCTCAGAAGAGGGAACTTCAAATGAAAAAAATAACCCTTTCAGACTGTCTGATGGGAAAATTTACTTGTTATATTTTTATTATCTACTCTCCTTAGAAGACCTGGTCTACTCTAGGTGGTGGTGGTCCTAGATTGTGTAAAATGGCAGGTGAGACAAGCAATAAAGAGAAAGCAAATAGGCACCATTCCTGTAAGTCTATGTTTCAGTTCCTATCCCCTGGATAATTCACTTTTTAGTTTCTTCCTTGGTTCATTCAAGCGAAGGACTTGTAAGTTAAATAAATCCTCTTCACCACAAGGTGCCTTTTGTATTAGTGTTTATCATAGCAACTAGGACATTTATCTTTCTTCCTGAATTTTTGTACTAAGTATGGTAATCTGCAGTTTCATTCACTTTCTAATACATGATCTAGTCATATTTATGTCTAACATAATATCATGAATTTTCAAAGCTAGTCATTAATAAATGCACAGCAATGGTGAGCTTGCAATTTGTTTATTCTGAAGTACCCCCATAAAAGTGGCTGTGATAGTGTTTCATTTGTTAAATCATTTCATTTCCTTCAGCTATAAATGAAGAGGAGTAACTACTATAGTGTATGCAGAACAGATATTGCTACACCTGTCTTCTATTTTTTAGAGGAACTCATTGTATTTCCATTATCAGTGTATGAGGAAAAGGTCTCTTTTTTCCATATATACTCAACAAAATTTGATATTTTTTAATTTGATAAAAGCCACAACAGACAGAATAATTTGGAATATGAATATAGGGGTTATTTTTTGCACTTTCTCAAGAAATAAAGGTATGGAGAATAATTTTTTGTATTTATCAGATTTTTTTTTGTTCTTTTCAGAAATGTGTGTTTAGGTCTTTGGTCCATTAATTGACTGTATTCCTTGTTCTGTTTTTGTGGTAAACTTTTCCATGATGCTTATGTATTCTAGATGCTGAAAATCTATCAGATAAAGAACTGGAAAACATTTTCTGAAACTTGTATGCTGTTATATTCATTTATTGATTACTTTGTTGTATAGAACTTTTTAATTTTATACACATTTTTCTTGTATATTCTTGGTCTCATTGCTTTAGTTACATTTAGAAAATCTGGCATTAGTAATACCTTGAAATGATTTCTTCACATATTTTCTACTGATTTCCAAGTTTTAATATATGTTAGGGTANTATATATATATATATATATATATATATATATATATATATATACCAAACTGTGAATATATATTCACATATTTGATTTGACATTTATACAGGGAGATATATGCCATTCTTTACATATACTTAGCTAGTTATCTCATATCCATTTATTAAAGAGGTGATTTTTCTCTAATAAAATATTTTACCAACTTATAGAGAATAAAAAGATTGTAGCTGGGTAAATTCTTGTTGGATTATCTATTCTCTTGCATTCTGTGCATTAAAATTAGCCTCTATGCATTTGTTTTAATGTTAGTGTTATAATTTTAAAATAAGGATAATCTGATGCATATTTTGAAATCAAGTGTTTTGATGGCTTTGACATCATTTATTTTTCCTCAAAATTTCTTTGGCTGCATAGAACTTTGGAAGAGTTCAAGAGTATCAAAGACAGAGCTATGAAAGGAAAGTTATCATTATCACACTTCACTTGTATCCTAAAATGGTTAAGCTTACTGTGAGCAAAAACCAGGTTAATAAAGTATGTTACCTCACAGCTTTAAGACAAATTTTCAACTCATTTCTTTTTTCTTATACCAATATGTTTTCAAATGCCCAGAATAAGACTAGAAAACATTTAACTACAATGTTAGCAATGCAGTTTTTACTCTGAAGCAGACAAGAGAGAGAGAGAAAGAAATACATTTTAACAGTTGTGTTTAATATAATGACTTTAGGATTAAAATAAGTCAGTTAAGAGAACTAAGCTTGCAGAACCATGATGTTGGCATTCCTGTGGATACAAAGAGGTCACTATCAATATAGCTAATTCTAATAGAGTAATTTTATATAAGATTTTAATCACTTAGTAATATTTTAATTCTTTGAAATATTACATAGTGAAGCAATATCATTTTAAAGTTGAATTGATTATATGTTACTATTGCAGGGCTAAAACACTAATACTTAATTCCTGAAAAATAAACAACCCAAGGGAAATTAGTTCAGTTTTCAGTTCTATAAGCTTTCAAGCAAATTACCACTGAATAAACATGAGTCTCTAACAGTAACAACAAAAATAAAGTATTTAGTATGCAGACTACATTTTCACTTCCTTGCTCATTTCATTGTTTCTGTATTCAGTGTGAGACTTGTATATATTGCATACATTCACACATAATAGGAAAACTTTGTATTCAATGTTTGTGGTGTCTTTATGAAAAATTATGTCATAAATAAAAATACATGACTTTAAAACTATCTCTGCCCAGAAAAATATATCACTAGTGATTATAATAATCAATCCTCTGCTTTTGAAAATTAAGTGGAATGATTTTTTTTTCAAAGTAGGATGTAATTTTACTCTAGGTTATTGAAAATATATGGAATCTGAAAAGCTGTTGATAATTGATCAAAAGCACATAGTTTGAGAAACGGCAATAATGACAAGAGCCCACTTAACTGTTTTGAGGAATTGGAATATTATCAGTTATTTCAGGATGTGTAATAAGAACTTCAGGACCTGTGATGTGTGGTAGCTTTCACAAGGGTATCCATATGTGCAGGAAGCACTTTCTTCCTTAGCCCTTTGCAGTCTACCAGAAGCCAAATATGACCTATCCATTTTCCCCCTCAGATAGCATTATTTGGGTGGCTATACATAACAGTGAATTTTTACAGTTTTACAAAACACAAAGAAAGTTTGAGAAATTATTCATATTTGTTTACATACTTAAGTATAACTAACATATCCATTCAATAGGAAAGACTGGCTGCTTATAGTGAATTGAGTTCTGTATGCAAGAACATTTTGATCAAATTTGACAAACTAATATCAGCTAATAATGGAATTAATATGAAGTAAGATAGTTAAATTATCCATATTTTTCTAGCACAGGGTAAGAATCCTAGATTATAGCTAATATTTTGCCTTAATATAATTGTTAGAAACCTGGTAGATTGAAATTGAATGTGCACATTAGTTGGCTCTAACTTGGATTCCCATAGTATTATCAGTCATGTCTCTTCAGAATGAAAAGAACTAGCCAAACATGGAAGTGGCCTGGACATAAGGATGAATAATGAAGAATCTGGAATTTGATGTTTGTGAGTGACAGGATCAGCCAAAAATATATTTATATTTAAATAAATAATATATATACATATGAATATATAAACAAAAATAAAAAATACACACAAGGGAATTTGCACGGATGACTAGTAAATAGGACGGTGTACTGAAGTATAATTTAATCTTTGAAGTAGTGTCTACCATCCAGCACATGGGAAAATAAATGTAACATAAAAATATTGTTCGCCGGGCAGTCGTGGTGCACACCCTTGAAGACTCTACTACAAATACACTAGGTTGAGAGTAGTCTAGAAGTCCAAGATGACTACCAAGATAAATTTTTCTAATGTGGTACTTTCAATTCTAGGATAGTCTTAGTCAATATTTTCTCACCATGAATATATGCCTGAGAGCATTAAAGAAGTGTAGTGGTTTGATTTGCGATATCAGTACATTTTATACTGGCTACATTATTTCTGGACTGTGGTGAAGCAGTGTGCAACGCCAGAAGAATGTGTTGAGCAAAGCAGTTCAACATAAGAAACAAAACAGGGAGAAAGGGTACAACACAAGCTATGCCCTTCTAATTAGGATAATGACCTTCTTCCTTCAAAAGGGTCCTTCTACTTGTCCATTTAAATATGAAGTTGACAGAACATATTAATACGTAGATACAGTGAGTAATTCTACAGTCCAAGCACTCTCAAAATGCTGTACCTTAAATATTTTTCAACCACTTTTTATTCAAACTGTAATTGATAATTTGTTCCTGATTTTCATGTTTACTTATAGAAAATATATCAGAATCAGAATTAAGACATTTAGGATGTCATCTGTGACACCCATTACAAACTCATAGAATATAACTCATATGCTATATATGCATCATGATGACGAACAGTATATGATTACATTACTTGGTATGTTACATCAAGTGCATATATAAATAAAAGAAGTCATTACTTTCAATAATTAACATTTATATTAAAAAGAAAACAATATAGCAGTATGCTTGATTCCTTTTATAATCTTTTCTTTTTAGTTGGAGAATGGCAACTAGCATAGTTTATGGAATGATGAAAACACCAGACAAGTGTCATGCAATTTGTTGAAGTTCACTTTATAGTAATCATTAAGTTAGTTCAGTACATTTTATTGAACCCAGTAATTTGTGCATACTAAACAAATATTCTCACATAAAATGATATTCTCAGATTGGAGAGTCATTTATTAATTATAAAATTATGAATTTATAGTCATTCTGTGTAAATCTCTCTGTCTTTCTCTCTCTCTCTCTGTGTGTGTGTGTGTGTGTGTGTGTGTGTGTGTGTTTGTGTGTGTATTTGTGTATGTGCATGTGTGGTGCTCTTAATCAAACCTGGATAGAGTCTTAATGTACCTTGCAGTTACTCAAGAATAAGATTTTTGCCAATCCAAATTTATGGATTTCAATTAGTATATTAAATGGAACCCAGAGATAGTAAAGTGCTTATGGTCTCCACATTAAACTGGAAACACTGTAAAAATTCTTTATAAGAAAACAGAAAACCATACCCTGTTAAAATCAGTGACAGCAAATTTGACATATAAACTATTTCTTTCTAATTCCATTGATTGGCAAATATTCAAAAGTATTTTAAACTAAATACATAGTTTGACAATTTGTTGAAAATACTGACATTTATGGTTCGTACTTACTTGTTTGTGGTTTTCTAGACAGTCAACAGTAGCTTTGATTTAAATTTACATATGTAGTTTTAATTTAAATATTCAAAGCATGCTGAGTGGTAAAGATGGATTCCAAAAGAATAAGGGTGATGTACCAAGGTTTCTTAATTTCCTTGCCAATTTAATTTACTAATTTTAATATTTATTATAAATATTTCCTTACACAAATGGAAGCAGAGAATGAATTCCCATCAACATTAGTTAGTCTAAAAATACAGTATCATTGGCCATACTTTAAAAGTTCAACAATTTAACCATGAAAAACAAAAGAAAATCTCAGTCTTTGATTTTTGAATCAATTTGTCCTGGATACAGGCTTAATGCTAACTTTGAAATTCAAATGCACAAGAAAAATGAATCCATCATTTTTATGTGTCAATAGATTAGTCATATGCTTTGAACTCCATTGTGTTCATTTTTGTATAAAACATGAAAAATGATAATCTAGTTTAAATTAAATAAAATTGTATACCTCTTAACTAAGTCATATGAATTAGTGTTTATCACATTTGGTTCTTACAATATCACAAATGGTTACTTATATACTTTGTTGATCATTAAACACCTGAGTCATTATTTTTGTTTCACTAACATGTGCTACCAAAAGTCCATTGTTTATATAACTTTGCAGATGAAATTTAGGAATTTCTTTTCATAGATTTTGTATCCTGGTTAAGATAATTGTATGTTTTTCATTAATAACCCTGATGGTAAAAGACAAGTGTACCATAAAATTCACATGACCTTTTTGAGTGATTACTAAAGTTCACAAAATAATTGTAATGCTGTAGTCATCTTTTAAAAAGTCATGGTTAAGCATGTAATTTCCCAATAACTTCAGAGTTTTTCTTTGTCTTCTGTTGTAAAATTAATTGTACTTAAAATTGATGAAATTCAGCAATAATTAGATCTGCTATACAATTGATAGAACTTACTAATGCTTCCATATCACTGGTAGTCATTGATGATTCAATTAGTCATATAAGATTTTCAGTCATTTATGTTATAAGAATTAAAGTTCTTCTAAGTTAGCCACAATAGATTTATTTAGAGAAACCAGTAGCTTTTATAAATATCATGTACAAATATGATATGCATTAAAATGTAATAAATATTTACAAATTCAATGATTTAAAGTAAAATATTTTAGCCATGACACAAAGGAAGAATTTGGAGTATTAGTTACAAAGATAACTAGGAGAAAATCAGTCTATGAAAAAAAAAGTGTAGTAACACACTGGTACTACATGGTGTTGAACACTGACAAAGATTACATTATCACTAGAGTGAAGAAAGAGGAAAATCAAGATTGAGTTCATCAATGCATTGAAGGGCTATTTTTTATTAAGAAAGTCACAGATTAGACTGAAAAGAAGGAAGGTATTCAACCCAATTCTATTAGTTAACGAGATCGAGAGGTATGGAATTGATTAGATGAGTTATGAAACTTGAATTGAGTAAGGTAAAATAAACTATGCTGACCAATGAATACACTGTAATGTGACAGAAAAGATGTAGTCACTAAAGGCTGAGCCATATAAAACAAAGAAGGGTGGTGTCAGTTACATATGAGAAAGGTGTTAATTTACTAAAGTTTTGTTTGTTCTCAGAGGAAAATGATAAAATATGAATGATTCCTCTTAATATTCATACATACATATACATAAATTCAGGTTTTCTATAAAATATAAGATAATGGCAACAGAATATTAGATACCTCACATTACAATTAGAGGAGTTGTTAAGCTATGGGCACAAAATTGAACACCATTGACATACTGCTTATGTCTTGAAGTAATGTGGATAAGGTAAGGAAGGAAATAAGAGGATTGTGACCACAAAAATCAGCAAAGTCTGATTTTCACATCATTGCCACATGGTCATTTCGAGAGATTCTGGTAATATATAAAACAAAACCACAGTAAGGAAGGGCTATTAAAGACTGCTTTTACCTTGCACATGGTGAAAATGCACTTTACTTTAGAGACAGATGTTCTTGTGATTCATTTATATTCATAAAATCTCAAAAGTATGCACACTTTATTTAATAAATAATGCAAAATAGCCACATGAAATGTGCTTCTCTTAAAAACAGATTCCATACAGAAGTTACCATGGAGCATGATCACAAGGACATCCACCAAGTGATAAGATTCATTACTAAGTCCTGACCACTTGTGAGGATTGAAAAATGGTGCCCTGATAAGGGTCAAATGCTATGTAGGGAAACTATGTCCAGTTATCATTTGAGATTCAATAGAAAAATAATTAGATACCTCCTAAGACTAGATTCTGTGATAAGGTCAGGCAAAAGAATCTCTGTATGATAATGACAGCATTCAGTGTCAATGCTCATGACTATTGAGATAGCATTGATTTGCATTTGTCTTCCATTCCATATGGTAAATAGTATGCATATAGTTCAAAAGCACTGGAAGCTCTGAACACTTACAACATAGATACCATGGTAAACGATCAAATAAAATGATTCTTTCTTCATTATTTAGAATTAGATTGCTCCTGCTGAGATGCTCTACAAAAAACACTTAAAATACTTTAGCTCACCTCCTATATTCTTAAGACCATCCAGCTAATGACAGTAAGGAGGTCATAGGTCTCTAAATTAGCTCTTCTTTAGGCAAGCCATAGGAGTCCCTAAGATTTCACTGCAAGTGAAACTGCTTATGTTTTGAGCTGTGACAACAATTACTGAGAATTCTGCTTCCTTAACCAAGTTTACCTTGTCAATTTTTTTGATAGGAAAAAATGCCTACATTCCAAAACAAATGTGCACTTTTTAATATTCTGGTTTTTAATAAAATATAGCCATTTTACTTAGCAAATTTGCATGTTCTAATTGACACTTGCATGTGTACTATTTTTCTGTTTTATAATTAAATTCCTTCATGTAATCTTTCTTCAACTAATAACTGACCAGAAGGAAAAAAGTCTCATTTCTCTGGGGAGAAAAGAATTAAAAAAGAATCTAATTAGAAACTATAAGAAATTGCTGAGTACCAGGGCAGAAATTGTCTTGAAACGCAATTTCAAATTTGACTACAAGGTCATACACTTACAAGAACTTTTCAAAACAATTAATTCCAATAAGTTTTGACTTTTAGCTAACAAAATTAAACTTTTCAGTTTGTAATTCAAATATCAAATCAAGAGAAAAGTATAAAATATTCTTTAAACAAGGATAAGAAACCTTGAAGAACACTTAGAAAGTGCAGAAATATGTAGCTGTTTGGCGAGTACTGTGACCTGACTTTGTTTGTTTGTATGTATCTGATGAACTGAAGCATTGTTTAAACACAGAAATCCCAGGATCACTTTGGGACAACATTTAATCTAGGACTATGTCTGACTTAAAGTGAGAATTGAGACTTTCAGACTAAGTTGTCAAAAAACTGGAGGTTAGCCTTCACTGAATATTGTGATCTAAAGTGAGTGGTAGGGGAACAAACTGAAGGGTTTTAATATTCCAAAAAAAAATGAGAGAGAAGATAATGAACCCAAGAAATGGAAGACTTGTGGTCACTGTGTAGAAGAGGAAAATGCTTATAGTACTCAAAGATTTATATAACTCGTCTATACATAGCAACAGAGGACAAGCACACATTGTGAGGAACACTGATGGAGGATAGCACCTTCCCAGAAGATTCCTTGGGAGCAGTAGAACCCAAGTAGTAGGGAAGAACCTAATCTATCTGAGGTTTACATCGTTACTAAGCAGAAGAAATGGCAAGCACAGAGTGACACAATGCTGTATTTCTATTGAGTGATGAATAGAAGAAAGTGATTAAAAATTTCTTTATCAGATTATATGTATTATATATATATAATCAGGATTAAAAATGTAACTATAAGTGAAAACTTGTCACATTACATGTGTTTGTAATAGCTGAATTTCTATTTTCACATTTGTATTTTGCAAGCTGTCAGTATATGAAGCAGGTTTACTAAAACAACATCCTTAGAAATCCAATATTTCTATGATGTTTTATGGAAAAGCATATGGCTGTAGAAAAGAAATTTGCTTTAATTTTAATGACATAGATAGTCATTGCCCTTAATTTTATTTAACTCAGGCTATTTATTAACATAGTTTTATATACAAACACAAAAATATTGCCTACACTGATGGTGAAGCATTATTATCCAATTTTCTTTAAGAGGTGGGACAAAGTTAGGTTGTAGCTTTCTAGGACCTGGACAAAAATGGGAACATAGCCCAGGTTTATTCTATGTGGTTCCCTCACTACACAGCTGAGCTTGGACTTCTCATTCCAGTTTTTTGAATTTTCCCCTTATAATAAATAAAAATATAATTGTTTATCTTTTAGCTAGCCTGTTTTTTTCCCAAAACAAGTTAACTTCTACAGTTGGTGCCCAACATGGGGCTTGGGTCTCCAGTTGCTCTAGCCAGCCACCATCAGGCATCACTCTTCATCTGGGTATAGAACTTCTGTGCAGCAGCCCTGAGTAGCCACTAGATGTGGTTCATCCTATTTTCCAATTAAACGTCTCAGTTGGATATTGGATCCAGTTTTATAGTGCTTGTGGATACTCAGGCAGCATGCAGGCTTCCCCAGTTTTCTCTGTTTGGCATTATGCGCATGTGGCCGCTGACTAATCAGAGACCTCCGTGAAGCACACCGCCTGTGATTTATACTAAATAATTGTTTGTAATCGGAGCATATCTTTTAGCTTTAACTCTAAAATTCAGATTCAAATCAGGCACGTGGGTCCAAGTGTGTCGTGACACTTATTGACAGGTAAAGGTTATAGCACCTACTCCAGCTCATTCTTAACCACAGGTAAGATTTATAATTTAAATATAAATTATGAATTATAATTTAACAGGGCAAGATGATAGACAATTTAACCATCCAAGGAGTTCAATACCCTTTTTTACTTACACCATGTTCATTGTTATATAAGGTTTATATGATTTCCTCCTACATCCTTCTATTTGATTCTCGGGAATAGCTTTGTTCTTTATATTTTTTTCCTTAAAATCATGGTTTGATAATAGGGCCAAGAATGAGAGACTTTTAGAAATGATACAATCTTTATAGACTGATAATGACCAACTCAAAGGGAGATTCAGCACCCTGAAGAAGGATACATCCAATTTGACAAAAAAAAAAAAAGCCAGTCAAATGAGACACTTTTAAAAATGATAGTCTTTAAAGACTATAATGATCAAGTAAAAGGGAAATTCAGCATGCTGTAAAAGGAAATAGCCA
>JAQHUG010000340.1:1572390-1586730 GCA_028555095.1 Dicrostonyx torquatus | reverse complement strand
TTTAAGGATATAAAATAAAACTAGCTTCATGATTACAAAAATGTATGTACTAGGAATCTCATAAAATCCTTGCAGAATTCTTCTATCTATAGTAGAAATAAAAAGGTTGTTAAATTCTGCATAGTGGCATTGTCTGAGATTATCTTGGGTTTGTTTGCAATTTTCAAACTTATTTTTTTATTTATTAATCAAATTAACTTACCTCTGTTATAGTTTTCAGAAAATTGTTGTAGTTGTAATTATCCTTATTGGCCAGTAGTAATGGTTATGAGAATGGGGTAGGAAGACATGAACTGTGCTAGTGGTCACTTAAAAATTAACAAATATACTAAAAAATTAAGAGCAATTAAATCAATTCTGCGTACAGAGAATGTTTGAGTGGAAAGTAGAGCTTGCAGGTAGTCACGAGCCACAAAAGTACTGACCAGCATTCACATATCCAACTTGGTAGTGCAAGCCAGAGGCTTCTCCCTGGAGACAGAGTTAAGTCTGATTATAAAAGGCTGAATCCAGAGAAGCTGCGGAGGGGTTTCTGCAAAAACACTGCTTAGTAGTTCAGATCAAGTCATATGGGCAGGGGTCGGAGAAGGCTGCACACCTTTCTGGGCAGGTCCTGGTAAGCAAAGACTTGAGCTCCACATGGCTGCCAATCTGTTGCAATTTATAATAAAGGAGTCACACACAAGCTTAGAAAGGAGTATAAAAAGGTTTATTTATTTAGGGGTAGAATCACAGATGAGTAGTCCTTTCTGTGAGTGTTTAAATGAAACAAAATCTAGCAGCCAAGGGGCCTGCACATGCTTTTGATATGCATTTTTTGTACATGGCATCATGCCCATAGTTCATGCTGAAGGAGTTCCCATATCAACAGACGATTTCCCTTTACAAACTGACAATAGGCCCCATTCCTGAGGACAACATCCATATATAAAATGATGGAGAGGTTGAACTGCTGCCATCAAAACATCTGAAACCTAACATTCTATTTTCTTTGGTTCAGGTAGGTATCGAAAGAGAAACATGGATTCAAAAACAGCCACAATACCTTTGACCTACTTTCTGTCATACCTGCAATGTTGGTTCAGAGCTTGGAGAAGTGGTCAACCAATGACTGATTTAACTTGAGGCCCAGTCCATGAGAAGGAGTGCACATACTACACTGCCTGGATGATCCGGATCCAGAAAACTAATGTAGAACCAAACACAACAGGCAATTTTAAAAAGTTGATGAAATGTTTCCTAATGATATTCTTCTCATGGATTGGTGCCTTTTTCACTTATCATCAGACAAGATACCTCTGGTAGCAGGTGGGAGCAGGTGCAGGGACTCACAGCCAGACATTATGTAGAAAAAATCCAATTTGGAGGTATTCAAATGATTCCTTTCTTCAGAACTTAGAGAATCCCATAAAAAAAAAGGGTACATAAATACTATAGGGGATTCAGGACAACATGTTCCACTGAATCAATTAAGCAGGGTGCATATAGACTCATAAAGAGTGAAGGGACATGCAAGAGGCCTGCAAGATTCTACACCATGTCCTCACTGTATATGTTGTGGATAATAGCTTGTTGTTTTATGGGAGTCCTAATAATGGGAGTGGCTATTTCTCTGACTCTTCTGCCTGGCTCTGCTTCAACCTGTTGAGTTGCCTCATCCAGACTGTGTGAAGGCTTTCACCTTGTCTTTCCAGTTTATTTTGTTTTATTGTATTTGGTTGTTGTATCTCAGAGGCCTGCTCTTTTCTGAAGGGACAAGGAGGATGGATATATGTATATGGGGGAGAGGGGAGACATGGGGAGCTGGGAGAAGTGGGTAACTGGTGAGGATGTCTTGTACAACAGAAAAATTTATTTTCAACTCAAAAAGATTGAAAAGTGATTTATCTTAAAAATACATAGCATACAAAGTTCTAAAACCTATTTTTGATTGTTTTTCTTTTTCTTTTTTTTGAAACAGTGTTTCTCTGTGAAACAGTCCTGGATGTCCTAGAACCCACTCTGTAGACCACTCTGTTCTCAAACTCACAGAGATCCACTTGCCTCTGGCTCCCAAGTGCTCAGATTACAAGCATGTGGCTCCACCTTTAGGCTGAAATTTCTCAAATCTTTGATTTTTTTGCATTTTAATGTAAATCATTAGGAGAGAAAACATTAAGGTTAAGGTTTTTATATGCTAAAATTTTTGAAGCATTTTATTTTAACCACTTCTTACTAATACATAGACTCCATCAGCAGCCCAGAGTTGCCAAGGTCTTTGGGCAGTCTTCATCTCTTGTCTAACTTCTAGTGATCCTGGATAATTTCTAATCTATGCTTTTATTTCTTTTATTTTTTTATCTAGTAGTATGACATATTTATGGAAATAGCCAAGTGAGAACATAAACTTTATGATCTGACTTCCTTGTAATGTTTCTCTTATCTGCACATACTTAATATATTATTGCATGCCATTTTATATTATACATTTTAATTTAGGTATGATTTACATGCTAATTCTACTGTTGCAAAGATCATCTAATAGTAAGTTGTAATTGCTAATTAGATTGCTAAATACTTTAATCCATATTTCCTGCTTTACAGATGTGTAAGTATAATTGGAAATATTATTGTAGTAAGAGGTGTGGGCTGTATTCCCAACACCTGAGAGGAGTGCGGCCCTTTGTTACGTCCCGCCCGTCTCCTGGCCGCTGGGCTAGCTTACATTTGAAATAACCACACAGAAATTGTATTAATTAAATTACTGTCTGGCCCATTAGTTTTAACCTCTTATACATATTAGTTTAAACCATATTGAGTAATCTATGTATCAGCACGTGGTCATGGCTTACCGGGAAGATTCTAATCAAAGTCCATCTTGGGCTGAAGAAACATGGCATCTGCCCAGTGCCTCCTCTCTCACAGCCTTCCATTCTGTCTACTCCACCCACCTAAGGGCTGCCCTATTAAAAGGCTGAGGCAGTTTCTTTATTCAACCAATGAAAGCAACCCAAATACAGCAGAAGGACCCTCCTGCACCATATTATCTTAGAGTTATTAGATGATAGAACAATAAGACTTGGAATATTCAGCTGAAGATAATGGTGAAATATTTTTTTCACAAATTTCAGTGTAGGAAAACTTACATTTTTCTTCTACATTGATCCGTACTCTAATATATTCTGAAAAAGGTAATATATCCACTTGCAGTGTTATAAACTTATTTCCAATAAATTTTACTAATTAGTGACTTTTGACTAAGACTTTTCTTAAATGCATTTATCTTGTATTTATCTGTTATTTCTTGTTCCTCACAGAGGCTCTTGGCATTGTAAATTTACTGAGGTTTTCCCCTCACTGTTCATAGTTAGAGTGAATATAAGGTGTAGGAGGTTCTTCTATCTATGTGTTACTTTCATTGGTTGAATAAAGAAATTGCCTTGGCCTTTTGATAGGGCTGGACTTAAGTAGGTGGAGTAGACAGAACTGAATGCTGGGAAGAATTGGCAGGGAGAGAGCTGCCATGGAGCTGCCAAGTCAGACATATTAAATCTTTCCTGGTAAGCCACAACCTTGTGGTGGCATACAGATTGTTAGAAATGGGTTGAATCAAGATGTGAGAGTTAGCCAATAAGAAGCTAACAATAATGGGCCAGACAGTGATTTAATTAATACAATTTCTGTGTGATTATTTCAGGTGTAAGCTAGCTGGGTGGGACCAAAAGCAGGCCTTCTCTCCTTCAACAAATATATACTGATTTTCCAGACAGTTCTGATCTATGAAAATTATCCTAAAAATAATTACAAACATTAGTCATTTTATGTTAAAAAGATAGTGAACTTCAGTGGTTTCAGATTTCTGTGTGTTTTCTTTCTGTACTATTTGTGTACATGGATATGAACAAAGAAGGTTTCAACACCCCAATTCACAGTTTTGATAATTTCATACAAAACAAGTAAAGGAGGGAGTGGAAGAGATTCAAAGTAGTCATGAGTGTCCAATATCTGAACTGAGCCACATCACACAAGGATATGGTAATAGAAATAGATGGGAACCAAATAAAACTGGAGAAATTGAATATGCCAGGGCTCACCTGGTATATGCAAGGACACTGATGGAATGACACAGAGTAGAGCTCAAGGACACTGAAGGAGACTGTTCAATGAACCCATATCCCAAAGTCTTGGAAATAACTCAAGTGCACATTGAAAATGTGGAGCTACACAATTAAGCCAGTCTGGTTATATTGCTAGAATTTATAAAGCTAGAAGTTGGAGATCATCCAGCATCTTCCCCAAATGCACAGCAATGATATGCATTTTTACTCTCCACACAGGGAAAGCATTTACAGAATAGGATTTTAAAGGCTTCATTGCCCAACTAAGGAAACTCACTGAGAAGGTGGCCTATGGATAGGGTTCTTTTACACTATCTCCCTCATTATGCATTCAGAACATACTCACTGTTTCTGTGACTGTTTGAGGATGGGCTTAGACTAAGCAAACAGATTGCCCTATTGCTAGTCAGAAAACATTTTCAGTCCTGCAACATCGTATTTCTGTTTTGCTTGTGAGAGGATGTCCTGCACCTGTAAAATCTTCCACAGGGAACTTTTCTTTCTCATCTTATCTTCATTTTATGAAGGGATGTTGCCCTGTCATGTACAGGCACAATGGACCTCCTCTGTGAGTGCCCACGGTGTGTGATGTGCACTGATCTATTTCCAAAGAATGCCACTGTGACTTGGGCTGCGATCACATCCTGCTAAGATGAACCCAGTCTCTGCTGTGATGTCATCTTTGTTCCTTCAAAATGATGTCAAGTCGATTCACTTGGTCCTTCTTTCCCCCACAGTAACCAGCAATGTTACTATTCTTAAGAACATTCTCTACTCTGCCCTTATCTGATGGACCAGATTTAGATTTTATAAGGTAGATACCTACAGTAGGTCTCAGAAAGCCTTCTACAGTCTGACTTATATAGCTTCAGAAACTTCTAGATCTATCCCCTAAACATTCATTTTTTAACCAACTGACCTATTATTTTTATATCTCATTTACATATCCCTACAAAGAATTTCTGTTCCATTTAACTCATACAAACATGAAATACCCTTTGTGTTAATTATCAAAATGCATATTGGTACAGGTTTCTCAAAAGGCCAGGTCTGCACAATTCTCAAGTCTGGTCTTTTCAAGCTTAAAAACTTCACTGTAGCCCAGTTTCTCACTATTAAATAATCTGTTCTGCTCCTCTATAAATATTTGCTATAGCTGTGCAATCACTTAAACCATCCCTCACATTCTAGCTCTCAAAAATATAGCTTGCGTAGTGAAGAAAGGGATTGGTAAATAATGTAAAAATTCTTTAATTTGAAAAGTGTAAAAATACATGTAACAAAAATAGTACTTAAGTGTGTCTAACCATGCAATGTATTTCAGCTATGTCCTGAAATGAGTACCACTATTTGTAATTTCAAACATTATTTTTATTTATTTCTCAACCTTTTCTGATTTTCTGCAATCATATTATTCTTTAACAGGTTAGAAATAAAATAGCTTGCCGGGTGGTGGTGGCACACGCCTTTAATCCCAGCACTGTGGAGGCAGAGGCAGGTGGATCTCTGTGAGTTCGAGACCAGCCTGATCTACAAGAGCTAGTTCCAGGACAGGTTCCAAAGCTACAGAGAAACCCTGTCTCGAAAAACCAAAAAAAAAAAAAAGAAAAGAAAAGAAATAAAATAGCTTGTCATTTGGAATACCACCCTGAATATGCTTGATCTTATCAGGAATAAAATAGCATATAAGTAAGATTATAGTCACTGTACATAGATGAGAAATTAAGCCTTTACAAAAAAAAAATTGGGCGTACTTAGATTAGCCTGAAAGATAAAATAGGCTACCGAATCTCTTTCAATACAGATAACTGATCATTCTTTCTAATTCTTAGGTCTGTAATACAGACACTCTTACTAGATTTTTGATTCAGGGATAAGAAAAAGAAGAAGAAAAATTAGTGTCTCAAATCGTAGTAATTTCATAATATGCACTAGGTAGATATTCCTGGGAAATATACTGATAATTTAATGCTTCATATTATTTGTCTAGAAGGCAAATTACTTTATTTTGAAAAGTATGGGAAGAACTTCAAAGTGGCTCTGAGGTGAGAATGTGCAGGGTGGATGACCTTCTAGGATCTGTGGACTCCACACTGTGAAGATGGAACCCACTCAAGAAAGCTGGACTCTGGCATTAAATGAGTGCTGTGACATATACATGTGCACACAGTCTTCACAGACACAAATACTGACTTTTAAAAGGTGGTTTTGGGGAGAGGGTTGAAGGGGAGGGGAGAGGCATCAAGGGGAGCAGAGAAAATGTAGAGCTCAATAAAAATTAATAAAAAAATAAAGGTACTTTTTGTTTTCTTATACGAGTAGTGATGGCAAAAGCTAATAATTCTGCCATTAAGAGTGAGACAGGAGGATCACAAGTGCACAGCTATCCTGAGATTCACAGTAGCTAATTCAAGGCTGACCTGAGAAATATGAGAACTGGTTTCAAAAACTTGAGAGTTGGAAACAAAGTTCAGTACATGCCTGGCACACATTGGGCTCTGGCTATGATTTCTCTCACTGGATTTTTTAAAATAACTTTTAGGTACTAGTTTATCAATTAAGCATAATTTTCATATATCCAAATTGTGCTTTGTTATTTTTTAGGGTTAAACACTTCCTCGTGTAAACTGTTTATCATTTTATGTTCAATGTATCATACACTGAAGGTGTGGTACTTTGCATCCTGTAGTTTTAAGCGGCTTTGTTAGTAGTATTACAGTATTCCCGGATTTTTCAAGTTGTCCCTTGGAATGTTGCTTGCATTGATCCTTCCTTCTTTTCATTCTTTTTATTCGTAGATAATAAAGACTTACTAACTTTAATTCAGGCTTTCACTGTTGCTCTTAAGAAGTTTATCATCTGCTTTTCAGAGATGTGAATATCTAGAAGCTTTGCTCCCACAGCTGAGACTGATGGTGGATTAGAGTGCTGACAGCTCCATCTTCCTAAACACCTTCTTGGGAGAGGGTTTGTATTAGCTGTTGAGATTTCATGGACAGTTTCTTTCTCTCCTGTTTGGAGGCTATTAATCAAACTTCTTCTGGTATTGTGCCAATTGCTATCCCTCGTTGGTGGGCCTTTCTCTCTCTCTCTCTCCTGGGTGATTCTAAGAACTCTCTTTCTGCTATTTGGCAGTTTTACTTTGATCGCATGAATTCAGATTCTGTTTTTATTAATCATGCCTGAAGTTTGTTTGGCTGAGGATTAAACGGTGATCATTCTAAAATCCCTTGGCTATTAAACCTACATATTTTTTTTCTGCCCATCATGAGGCTTCTTCCCAATAGTCCTCTACAGACCCAGGCCTCATCTATCGCATGGCATCTGGCAGCATCCAAGATATTTTCTCCATGTGTGAGCTGTACTATATTACTTGTCTGCTTGCAAGTTCTAAGACGTTCTCTTTAGGTGATAGTAGTTAGTGTTTAGGAAGTTTATAGGGATTGTATCCTCTAGGATTATGGTATCCTACATTTTATTTTTTCACATTTCTGATATGATATGAACATTTTATAGAACATGATTAACATTTTTTTCTCTTTTTTATATTTATTGTTAAAAGAGAAATTTACATTTACTCCTTTTGTCCCAGGCCCTCCCGCTCCCCCACCACCCCCCCTCCCTCCCCCTGCTTCCCTAAGAGGGGGCAGGATACCCTTCCCTGTGGAATGCCCAAGACCCTCCCCCCTCCATCCCGGCCTAAGAAAGTGTGCATCCATATAGACTATGTTCCCAAAAAGGCAATACATGCTGAAGAGATAGGTCCCCGTGCCATTATCATTGGTTTCTCAGTCAGCCGTCATTGGTAGCCACATTCCGAGATTCTGGCTTGGTCATATGCTCTTTCAGGCTTGCCCAGCTGGATTTGATGAGCTACCAATAGATCAGGCACACTGTCTCAGTTGATCGACCAGTCCCTCACGGTCCTGACTTCTCATCTTCTCCCACCTTATGCTCTGCGACTGCACCTTGGGAGCTCAGTCCATTGTTCTGATGTAAACGTGGGTCTCTGACTCTATCTCCATCCATCAGGCGAAATTTCTACAGTGATGATCAAGATATTCATCAATGTGACTATGGGACAAGGGTGGTTCAGGCACCCTCTCCTCTGCTGCCAAAATACCCAGCAGGGGACATACCTGTGGACACCTGGTATCCCCTCTAGAGACAAGTTTCTTGCCAAGCCTAAAAAGACTCCCTTAATGTAGATATCTTATTCCCTTCTCCAATATCAAACCTTCCTCCATCTCCAACCTCTGATTCCCCCAACCTCTCCTCCTTTCTTCCCTTCTCCCTCCCCCTCTTCCTTCTGCCCACCCCACCCCTACCTCCACCCCCATCCCCACTCCCCTTCTTCCAGGTTTTGCTTGGCAATATTGTTTGTTTTCGAATCCAGGAGGATCTATATATGTTTTTCTTTGGGTTTACCTTGCTATTTAGCTTCGCTAGGCTTGTGAGCTACAAGCTTAATGCCCTTTGTTTATGGCTAGGGTCCACTAATGAGTGAGTACATACCATACTTATCAATTTGGGTTTGGGATATCTCACTAAGGATAGTGTTTTCTGTTTCCATCCATTTGCATGCAAAATTCAAGATGTCATTGTTTTTTACAGCTGAGTAGTATTTAAATGTGTATATATTCCACACTTTCTGGATCCATTCTTCCATTGAGGGGCACCTAGGTTGTTTCCAGGTTCTGGCTATTACAAATAATGCTGCTATGAACATAATAGCAAAACTGCTTTTGTAGTACGGTTGGGCATCTCTTGGGTATATTCCCAAGAGTGGTATTGCTGGATCCTGAGGTAGGTTGATTCCCAGTTTGCTGAGAAACCGCCACACTGATTTCCAAATTGGATGCACTAGTTAGAATTCCCACCAGCAATGGAGGAGTGTTCCCCTTACTCCACATCCTCTCCAGCATAGATTAACTTTGGTGTTTTTGATTTTAGCCATTCTGAGATGTGTAAGTTGGTATCTCAAAGTTGTTTGATTTGCATTTCCCTGATCGCTAAGGAAGTTGAACATGACCTTAAGTATCTTTTGGCCATTCGTACTTCTTCTGATGAGAATTCTCTGTTCAGATCATTACCCCATTTTTTAATTGGGTAATTTAGAAATTTTATGTCTAGTTTCTTGAGTTCTTTGTATATTTTGGAGATTAGGCCTTTCTCTGATGTGGGGTTGGTAAGGATCTTCTCCCATTCAGTAGAATGCCCTTTTGTCTTAATGACTATGTCCTTTGCTTACAGAAGCTTCTCAGTTTTACGAGGTCCCATTTATTCATTGTTGCTCTTATTGTCTATGCCATTGGGGTTTTACATAGGAAGTGGTTTCCTGTGCCCATGTATTGCAGGCTATTTCCCATTTTCTCTTCTATCAGGTTCAATGTAGTTGGATTTATATTGAGGTCTTAATCCATTTGGACTTAAGTTTTGTGCATGGTGATAGATATGGGTCTATTTTCATTCTCCTACAAGTTGACATCCATTTATGCCAGCACTATTTGTTAAAGATGCTTTCATTCTTCCATCTTATACTTTTAGCTTCTTTGTCAAATATTAGGTGTTCATAGGATTGTGGATAATATCCGGGTTTTCAATTCAATTCCATTGGTCAACGTCTCTGTTTTTATGTCAATACCAAGCTGTTTCATTACTGTAGCTCTGTAATAGAGTTTGAAGTTAGGGACGGTAATGCCTCCGGAAGTTCCTTTGTTGTATAGGATTGTTCTGGCTCTCCTGGGCTTTTTGTTTTTCTATATAAAGTTAGTTTTTTTTTCTCAAGATCTGTGAATAATTTTGTTGGGATTTTTATGGGTATTGCATTGAATCTATAGATTGCCTTTGATAGAATTGACATTTTTACTATGTTGATTCTACCGATCCAGGAGCAAGGGAGATCCTTCCATTTTCTGGTGTCCTCTTCAAGTTCTTTCTTCAAGGTCTTAAAGTTATTGTCAAATAGTTCTTTTACTTTCTTGGTTAGTGTTACCCCAAGATACTTTATGCTATTTGTGGCTATCGTGATAGGTGATGTTTCTCTGATTTCTCTCTCTGTTTCTTTATCCTTTGTATATAGGAGGGCTACTGGTTTTTTTTTTTTTTGAGTTGATCTTGTATCCTGCCACTTCACTGAGGGTATTTATCAGCTGTAGAAGTTCTTTGGTGTAATTTTTGTGATCACTTATGTACACTATCATATCATCTTCAAATAAGGAAAGTTTGACGTCTTCCTTTCCAATTCGAATTTCCTCGATCTCCTTATGTTGTCTTATAGCTATTGCTAGAACTTCAAGCACTATATTAAATAGACACAGGTAGAATGGACATCCTTGTCTTGTTCCTGATTGTAGTGGAATTGCTTTGAGTTTCTCTCCATTTAATTTGATGATAGAAAATACAATGATAAGAGAGTTCACTTTAGCAAAAATATAAAAAAAACTCACTGCACTAAAATGTTGGTAATTAATATTGTAATTTGTTAAATAGTAGCTGAATAACAGAAAATATTAAATATAATATGCTCACTCACGTCTTACTAAGAAAAGTTATCCATGTAAGCCACAGATAAAAGATTACAGATATTTTAATTTTTTGTAGGCAGTATTGGACTTCTACAGCTTTAGCATAGATAGTATAGATAGTATAGTCAGTCCATCATACATATATATATATAGATATGTGTGTGTGTGTATTTGTCCTCAATGAAATAATGCCTGAACAATTACTATCATACAGTCAATATGGAAAAAGATCACTATAATATGCATCATGAATGTGTATTGAACTGAAATAATTATGTCATAATAGTGAGAGTAAAATGATATAGATAACATTACATATTCAAAGAAGCAATTTCTCATTATCAGTGGAGTTGACTAAGCAATTTTGTTGTTGAGTACATATGCAAATAAAATGAGTACTCACATTACATCGGCCAAAAACACAAAAGAATAAATACAGTATTCTCACCTGTAGCAACCTGAAACTATCTATGTTTCTTTTCCATTAACAGTAAAATGAAATTATAAGTGTATAAAATGGAATACTGTTTACCATACAGGACTATGGGTACAATAGAGTATTAATAAATCTCAAAAATGAGTACCACTGAAATAATCCAGTCATAAATTCTGGAAATATAGAAAGGTTACTGAATATTATTGATAATTATGAGTTGAATCCTTTAAGATATCCCAATGGGTAAGGGTACCTGATATCTCAGCTCAATCCCTGTGACCTACATGGTAGAAGGTAGTAACTGACTCCTGCAAATTCAGTTTTGAACCCCACAGGCATGCTGTGGCATTTGATGAAACAATTAATATAAGAACATAAATAAAAAATTAAAGTAGGAAAGAAGAAAAAAGAAGGAAACAGATTTGGCAACAATCACATAGAGAACCTGATAATGCTCTTTATTTTAACCATGGTCATCACATGAGAAAGCACATGCTGTGAAAATACATTGACTATATGCACTTATATGCATATAAAATGCATGTCAAACACCCAAAGATCCCTAGCACACTGAAAATAAAGACCAACGCACCCAGAACCTCTTTGGATACTTGTAAGCACTTCTTGATTTATCTATTATTTCTTTCTTTTGTTTTATGTTACATACATTGGTCAACAGGGAACTAAAATTCTAAAATTATTTTTTCGTGAAGGTGTGAATTTTTCCTATTTGCATCCTTACTATATTCTCATCTACCAAAGAATAGATGCCTAAAGATTTGCTGTATAAATATGTGATAACAAAACAGATCCAATATAAAGTTAAATTGTAGCTTGTTAGAAGAATTTCTCCACTCAATTGGGCAATCCAACTTGGATAATGCAAATTCTGTCATTGTTCCTCACAGGTTTCTGTCAACATTCTAAACTAAAACACAACCTAATAGAGTAAGCATTTGCTCCTTTGTTATTTGTATTTACCTCTTTTACCTTTCTCTTTCACTCCACCCAAACAATCTGTGTTTCATACACAGGCATCTTCTGATATTTTTTGATATTTTCATCTATTAAACTAGTCCTAGAAAGATGTGAACATCTCATTAACATAGCAGGCAATATTCTACTCTGGTCTTGGTAGGCTAAAATTAAAGCTCACTTTTGATTTTTCTATACACTAAGGTGCTGTAAGCTTTGCTCCAGACAGATTAAAATCATTCTTTTCAGAACAGTTATGGAAATATGTAATATTAAACTTCATGACCTACTGTGACACATTCAGAACAGCAGTAAATATAGCATTTTGAAATCAAGGAGAACATATACCACATTTGTTCTCAGAGTCATTCCCAGAATCATACAGTGAATTGTTGACAGGTCTTTGCCAAGTGGGTCAGGGTATCCTGGGTCTTGCCATAAGGAGATTCATTTGTGAAACTCTCAGGCCTTGTCTACTGACATAGTCATATAGCTTCTGCCAAAAGGGTGAACATGCTCTTTTATTTGAAAAAAAATCATTTTATCAAAATATTTTGCTTTGAAGTGTATGTTTAAAGATATAATCTTTCATCTCTCCCTACAGTGAGTGCATCTGCTTTTATTGATGTCCTTCTATGTCTGTTACTGTTGTCTTTACATAGAGACTAATGATAAGTCATCTTTCTGACAAATCGTGACTTATTCACAAGGACACTGATGTTAACATTTGTGTTGTTGTTCTCATTAACAATTTATGGCTCCAGCTTGTGTTTTCTTTCACTTTGTGCACCTATGTTCTCTAAGGAAGTAATTACAATAGTTTAAATTAAGGTTCTAGCTAGGAAAATTTGATTTCTAAAGCTGTCCCCATTGCAACTCTTCTTTTCTTGATCTTGAGTCACTCTTAGTATGAAAGAAGTGGAGGTAAAATACAAAATTCTTAACAAATTTATAACCATCACTTATGGCCTTGATCAACATTTAATAATATATAGAGGACAATGAAAATGTGCTCTTAAGGTAAGACAAAAACACTTCCTGACCATTGTCCTAGCACAATTGTACTCATATTTTTGATCAGAGCACAAAGCCAAAATCTGTTTTTCCTAGCAAAACCCCTGTAAGAAAGCCTAGATTCTCAGTTCAAGTACTATTCCAAATGAAGTTCTCTTATGAAAGTCACAGAATTCTGAATTCACCATTGCAATAAGAAAATAATAGTAAAGGTTGATTTGGTGCTTACACTAAATATAACTCAAAAGTTTATATATTAAGTTTTAGAAATTCTGTACCTGCTGCAAATTTTTTATTTGGTTGAGAGAAAGTAGAAGACAATCTGCATTTTCCATAATTTCTCCTTCTTTGATTCTGTCTTTTAATCTCTCTCTCTCTCTCTCTCTGGATAGATTCTCCATTATGTAGAGCAATCTGCTTCCTAAAAATTTATCAATGTTAATCTTCTCTAAAGATAGCAATATTATACCTGTGCTAGCTGAAATGTCTATATACAATTTCCTTAAAAATTTGAATATGAAGTTCATCACCATATCTGCTAATGTATGCCCTACAATGTCATTTTTTCATTCAGAGTTAAGTTCATATTCATTTCATCTCTAATTTTGCCCAATTAAGAACTTGCATCTCTATAGTTTTGGGGTCTTATTGATCTTGCCTTTTCAAACTAATTTTTATGTGTTTTGCAATACTGTCAACAGACAATTCACCGTTGTTTTCCCTTTGTGCCTAAGCTGCCAAATGGGTTTAAGAAAAAAAATTAAAAGATGAATGAAGGTTAGGATTGATAGCAGTAACAGGGTAAAAATGGCAATTCTCCAAAAAAAAAAAACAATCTGCAATTTAATTCAATTTCCCATGAAAATTACAACACAATTCTTCACAGATCTTGAAAGGATAATACTCACCTTCATATGGAAATGAAAAACCAAAGATAGATAAAAATATTTCTAATAAATAAATGGATTGCTGGAGATATCTCAAGTTGTACTACAATGCTATAGCAACCAAAACAGCATGGTAATAGCATAAAAACAGACACATCAAAAGAATCAAATTGAAGACCCAGACATAAATCCACATGCCTGTGGATACCTGATTTTTGATAAAGAATTCAGAAATAATACACACTGGAAAAAGGACAGTTCCTCCAACACATGGTACTGACAAAAGAGGATGTCTACACTTAGAAGCGTGCAAATAGGTGTATATGTATCACCCTGCACAAAACTCCAAAGGGATCTCAGAACTCAACACAAAACCAGATACACTGAACTTGACAAGGGAGAAA
>JAQHUG010000340.1:1487632-1500255 GCA_028555095.1 Dicrostonyx torquatus | reverse complement strand
TATAGTAATCTGTGTGTGTATCTGGCCCCTATTAATCTTGTGTGTCTTAAATAAAACTTCCACAAGCAATGGAGAATGAGGGAATGGAACCTTACTCTTGGAATGTAGACTTGATTAAAACTTTGCCATAGAACCGAAGATTAAACTGCTGGTGGAGAAAACATTGAAGTTCAATCTATTTGCAGGACTTTTGCAATTTTATGCCTCACTGCAATGAGACAAGTCTCACTTTGGAAGGAATATGTCATCTTCCCATGTGAACTTACGGGTCTTTTAGACTACTGCACATCCATAACTACTCACCAAACTTAAATCAAGTGTGTAAAAACACTAAGACCAAAAAGTGATAAAAAGAGAATTAGATCTTCTACCAAAATAAGACACATCATAAAGAGGTTTAATTATGTAAAAATTATACACACAAGGTTTAAAAGTATAAACACAGACAACTTCAAATTGAATTGAGATTTCAAAGTATTGAAAAATGCAGTGACATGGTATGATTCAAAGTGCTACTCCATATAAAATATTTACTTTTTAACACATGCCAACACCTTTTGTACACATTTCTGGTTCCAGGAAACATAAATCTGACCAATTAAGTGCAAGCTAAATTGTCATTTTTGGTGTTTTCTTCATGATAGAGATGATTTTAGAAGCTCATCCTTGTGCAGTTTTTAATCACAGTTATTCAAGTTTGTTTTTTATATGCAAAATCATCAGTTTATTAGCATTTTAACAAACAGAATGCTATTGATTATCTTTCAATTTCATAAAATCATGTACTAACCCATGTTTTCTAATTACAATATAATTTGATGCATGTATATTTTAACCCCTTTTTAGAATATGACTATGATGATGCTATTACTGTCACCAAAGTCTAACTCCAGTAAAATGTTTGTTTTTGAAATCTAGATTTGACATAAAGTGTCAAGATTCATTCATGAAACTCCAGACCAGAGATGATATAGAAATCTACCTGAACTAAATGACACAAAATGTTTTTAGTGCCTGTACATAAAAAAAAAACCACCAAACTTTAGTTGTCAGAGGATACTTCTCAGTTGCCAAGTTGCCAGGACATGTAAACACAGGGCTAGAATTTAAAGTGCTATTATAAATGAATAGGAATTACTTTAAACACATCATAAATGCTTTTCAACAACAGAAAGAAAACATGTGTCCTGAACTACATGATGTTGGTGAGATTTAATAAGACTTTAGACTGAACTCAGAATAAAAGAGATAAAATTTAATTAACCATACATTAGAATAGCTATTCTTGTCAATGAAAATTTTAATAGAGTAATTTTCAAACATACTAACTATATATTGATTTAATCACTAATCTTGTACTAATTACCTTTTGAAAGACCTCCTATTCTCGGGTTACATAGAGAAAATGTAAATATTTGCAGAGTAGATGTGCTGGTATTTTAATGTTCATGTTTCACACATTTAAAGGAGAGTATAGTGAAGGTGCAATTAGTACTGTCATGAGTGCTGCTATGCAAAGCAGAGAAGCCATCTCCTACCTATCATTCTCTCAATGTCATAACCTAAAGATTTAATAATTGACCTGAATCGCGAAATTCTTTAAAAGATGATTTTCTTTTTCTTATGTAGTTACATAAAAAGTGTAGATTACATAGATTACATAAAAGGTATTTCTAATATCACTAGCACTATGAAAATATCTTATTTTTAACAAGCTAAAAACAATATATTGAGCTCCAGATCATAGTATGTATAGGTCTGCATGTGTATGTGTGTGAGTTTCCACTTAACTTTCTTCTAAAATTTTATGCAGATTTGTTTCAAAGGTCAAAGCATGACAAGCTCTCATATAAACAAAATTTTAAATACATTAGCATGACACTTTTATACTTTAATAAATATATATCACATATTTTTATTAATAACTGGTCAGCAAATAACAGGAATATTTCAATCCAAATGCTTTCATGAGATCTTTGTGAGCGTAGGGCATTATATAATTAATGACCTAAGAATTATTCACTTGTTAAATGGAAGAATTGATTTCAGCATTTCCATCTAAATTTTAAATGAAGCAATAAATTTTTTGCTAATAAGATGATAAACATTACCAATGAGAATTTGGAGATCTTCCTTTACTCCCTCAAAACATCAAAATAAATATCTTGCTAAAAGGTACTTGCTATCTAAATGTAACTGGATAAAACCACACAGTACAAAAAAAAATTCTTTACAATTTGATCAGTGAGTAAGTATTTTTAAAATAAAATTATGCAATTCATTTTACACATTTAAGTGTAAATAACTAATTTAATCAATAAGCTAAAATTGGGAAGCCTTCATACATCAAAACCAAAATAAAATCTCCTAATATTAATGAAATCTTGTAAGAGACTTAATACTTCCATCAAACTAATCATAGGAAGTACTTAATTCAGTCTGATTAATTTTTTAAACAAGTTAAAATTGATTGGGTTATAATATATTTTATGTAATCATGGTGTTCTTATTATGTTTTGAGCCTAATTTCTACATACTTCCTGTCTTGATGCTACAGTATTTTCAGATGAACACAATTGCATATATTATGCCATATTGTTCTACAGCTCTTCCCTTCATAGGCTTTGCTGCTGTTACCTTCAAATCAGAGCAGTTAGAATTGTGCACAAGAAAATCTCACATGATTGAGATTATTAACACTGCCTCATGGATGAGGAGGAAGCACAAGAAACAAAGATATGTGAATGACATACAGTTCCTGAGAAATGGAGATTTTCGTAGTGTTGTGGTAAATTACCAGTTACATAGAGTCTTGAAAATAACACTAATTAAAGTCAATAGTTTGAAAAATCTATTTTTCAAAAATTGGTATGTGTGGGTGGAAAGAAGGCTCAGTCAAGAGCACTTACTGCTCTTACAAAGAGTCCAATTTTGTTTCTCATCCCAACTTGTGCACTCTAACTCCAGCCCCTGAGAATCCAGTATCAACTTCCCAATAACTTAAAACAATAAGCATAAGAACTCAAAAAAGATGTAGGTCAAGATGATAGTATATCTTAATAAACACTCAGGGAGTTTCAGTACTAGTCATCAGTACCAAAGTGAAAATTAAAGCTCTTCACAGAGCAGAAAACCTGGAAAGGGGCAAGGGCCAAGCAAACTTTGTTTTACCATATGTTTATATATAGATGAGAAAGACAGACATTTCTTTAATAAAAGGAGACTGATGCCAACAGTGACAGGAAGTAATCTGGCCAAATCACAGTCAATATGTCCCTGCTTTCAAATGAACCAAAGCTAAGCTCAGAGAGAGTAATTGGCTTTCATAATAAATCTATATAAACTGGCAGGCATTGAGGTCAGACTGTCTTTGGGGTTCAGAGTCCAATATCTTTATAAGCCTCAAGTGTCCTTCTCTGTCTGCCTCTCCACTAAAAAAAATGTTTTTTAAACATTCTGCAATCTTTGTAGTCTTTGAAATAAATGACAACATCTCACAGCAAAATACTGCTAAAGAATTATACTTCTTTTACTCTAGTAAGCCAAGGGTGTGTCACGTTGAATTTAGAAGATCTTGCAAAAACATGAATGCCTTGGATAGTGGAAGATTATATTTTACTACTGAGATTTAGTGCCTGAAAATTTGTGTGTGTGTGTGTGTGTGTGTGTGTGTACACACACATATACTTTTCTTTTTTCTGTTTTTTCAAGACAGGTTTTCTCTAATCTCAGGCATTAGAAAAAAGATCAGGGAGATCACAATTTACAGATGAACTTCTCTACATTCATCTGTACTACATGAGGAAACTCTGTCTCAAAATGTCAGTTTTAAAGTCCAGTGATTAGAAAGGTGACTTACGAGATACAAACTGAATAAGATTTTTTTTCCAGGACGTGTTTACATATTCCACCTTAAAATTAAATGGGACTAATAGACCTATTGGTGAATGTACATTGTGATTCAGTCTAAAAACAGATGGTACCAAAGTGAAAAGAACAAATAAGGGTTAAATGAAGTTGAGATGTAAAATTCAGTTGTCATTGGGATTCATAGCGAATTAGGATATGTTACTGTATTATTTGGACATATTGTTAGCAATATAATTTTTGTGCTTTGCTTTCCCAGAACTTATTAATTGATTAGTATCTTTATATATACGTAAAGTTTTAAAATAATACACACAATGGATTTATAATTAATGATATTAAATTTTATGGAATGATAATTGCACTCTGGGGTCTGTTAATCAAAAGTAATACTGAGAATATAGACCCCTCTCTTATATAGTAATCTAATAATCTACAGTCATTCTAAACAAACTTAATTCTTTTGCATTAATATGGGAGTTAGCCCACTTTGTGCATTATGATTTTAAAGTGTAATCTCATAAATACTTTTTTTTAAATTATCTTCCTTCTCCATTGCTGTAGATGATTGAATCAAGTATTATAATAATAAGAAATATAAAATGCAGGCCCTTGAAAATGGCATACTTTGTAATTTTAATTAGAATACTTTATTTCTTTTTGACTCTGCATACTTTCACAAACCTATTTTTAAGACTCATTTTTTTGATGGTTGTTTGAACGATACTAAAATTTATGAGTTTTTTTTTTGTGTGAGTGTGTATGAGCACAATTTTAGAAGCTAAAAAGTAGCTTCTACAAGTTTGTATTTGTCCTAATATTAATCTTGTATCACCTTCCTTTCTGTATGTAAATTAAATTGAATTAATATTAATGGATTGTGAAAATTAGAAAAATATGAGTTTATTATAAACTAGTTAATTTAAGTGATAATATTTGAAGGCTTTTGCAAAGAAGAAATTAGAGAAAACACAGGTTTTACAATAGGATAATGTGAATATACAGTGATGATGCAGCTATCCAAGAGAGATTATACAGAGTATTTAAATGGGTAAACTTAAATTTTATTATCAATAAGCTTTAGGTGAAACATTTATAATAATTTAAATATATACAAGCCCATATCTGTATTGTACAATAGATAGACATAGAGATACTAGATATGATAGATAGTTAGTTAGATGAAATAGCAAATGATTGATAGTAAATTGCAGCTAAATAAAGCCATAAGTATTAAAAATAAGTAATGAATACAGTATAACTGAAATCAAAGTGAATAATATTACTCAAATAGACTAATTATTAGAAGGAGATGTAAGAGGCAGTATGAAGGAGGTGTAATAAGTAGACAAACTACACTAAACAGAGGGAACCAAAATCAAACAAAGGGGCCACATAAAGAATTTCAAAGATCCAATGGTCCAGTTGCTGACTGAAGGGGTTACTTTGGTAATTTGTTGCAATACAATGTGGGAACTGAATAGAGGAGCTGGAGGAAATTGAGTGCATTGAAAGAAAGCAGAACACAAATACTAACAAAGGAAGAAGTCATATCTTAATAGATGAAGTGTGTTCAAGTGTATACCTCAAGAGTAAAACAATTGAAATAGCCGGGTGGTGGTGGCACACGCCTTTAATCCCAGCACTTGGGAGGCAGAGGCAGAGGCAGACGGATCTCTGTGAGTTCGAGGCCAGCCTGGTCTACAAGAGCTAGTTCCAGGACAGGCTCTAAAACTACAGCAAAACCCTGTCTCGAAAAACCAACAACTATTGAAATAATAACAAAAATACTTTTTATTTTTTATTTATGGATCAATGCTCGAAATTTTATTTTTTGATGTGTGACTTTGTCTCTCTCCCACTGTCACTCCATCTCCCCCTTCCTTTATCTATCTTCTGTTCCATACCCTGATAATGATAACAGAATGATAAGAAACCCATCTTTTCCCAGTACAAGTAGCATTTCTTCTGGGGCATCTGCTCTGTTTTTGTGTTATAATTTTGTTTCATTTGTTGGTTTTAAGGGAAACTGAGTAGGTGTGGATCTGGCTGGGGGAGAGGGACTGGGAGGATTGAAGGGAGCGGAACTGTGGGTAAGATGTAATGTATAAGAGAGAGTAAAATAATAAATAAATAAATAAATAAATAAATAAATAAATAAATAAATAAAATTGGAGTTAGCAAGAAAACTGGCTGTAGAAGAATGCCCAAGAACTCACAGGGATGACCCCAGCTAAGACCCTAAGCAATAGAGGAGAGAGTGTCTGAACTGGTTTTACCCTGTATTCAGATTTATGATTATCTTAAATATCACCATAGAACGTTTGTCCAACAACAGATGGGAACAAGGCAATGAGCCACATCAGAGCACTGGACTGAGCTCCCAAAATCCAGTTGAAGAGTGGAAGGAGTGAGAGTATGAGCAAGGAAGTCAAGAGCATGAGGGGTTCATCCACTGAGACAGTTTACTTGACCTAATGGTATCTCATCCACTCCAACTGGACTGGAAGTTATCTCTGATGGGGGTTTTAACAGTTGAGGCATACTGAGGGGCCACTGATAGTGACACTGGGATTTGTCTCTATGGCATGTACTGGCTTCTTGGAATCTTATTCTCTTTGGATACAAACCTTGCTCAATCAACATGCAGTAAGGAGGGCCTTGGACTTTCAATAGGGTGAGATGCATGGCCCTTTCTTAGAATTGGAGGGGGTCGGTGGGAGGGTCTGTGGAGGGAGTAGGAGGGGAGTAGGAGGATCAGAGGTAGTGGGAATATGGATTGATATTTTTAAGTAATAAAATAATAATTAAAAAGAAATGAAAGATAAAAAAGGCTTGTATAAAATCAGTCAGCATTCCAGCAGGTAGCACTAATTGAACTTGGTGATTTACCAAGGAGAAAGAAAAAGAAGATTAGAAGTGGGTGGGGAATGTGGAGGGTGAGTAAGGGGTGAGCCAAGAGTGGATATAATCAAGATATATTGTACATATGTATGAAATGATCAGAGAATAAGTAAAAGTCCCCTTTGGTGATAGATTGAAAAGAAGAAGCTGTAATTTACTTTCATTTTTGTGGGTCTAGAAGCCCCCTTTTTAAAGGTTTCTTTGGCTTTATGGAGATGTTCATTGCCAAATATTGGGTGCTGTTATGTAAAAGGAAACTCTGTATTGGTTTTCCAGCCACCAAGACCCAAAAAAATCGCACAGAACTATATTAAATACAATGCTTGGCCAATAGCTTATGCATATTTCTAGCTAACTCTTACATTTAAAAAAATAGCCTATTTCTATTATTCTGTGTATCATAAGGCTATGGCCTACCAGTAATGTTCTAGCATCTTTCTTTTCTGGCAGTTACATGACAGCTACCTGACTCATCCTTCTTTCTCCCTGCATTCAGTTTAGTTTTTCTGCTTAGATATATTCTGCCCTGTCATCTTCTCTTTTAACCAATGGTAATAAAACATATTTACAGCATACATAGGGGAATCCCACATCAAATAGAAGAGGAAGTCACAGCACAGTCTCAGACAGAATAGGATTTGACTGCAAACACTTGACCCAGAATTTTGTAATTGGCATTGTGGAGAAGTTTTTTTTTAAACTGCATATAAGTTCAAAGAACTACTCTAGTATTGTCATGAAAATCTTCACCTGTGATAGTGAATGAGCTTCTGGCAAGTATAAATGGCATGTTAGGTAGATTTGGGAAATATAACAAGAATTCATCTGTTAGCATGTGTCAGAGTTCTTTCCCAAAAATTATCATCATTCAGATTTCAGTCAAAGAGAGAGAAAGGAGTAATAATATGAGCAAAGGGATCAAGACCATGATGAGGATATATACAGAAGAAATAGCTGACCTGAGCTAGTAGGAGCTCACTGACTCTGGACTGACAGCAAGGGAAACTGCATAAAACCATACTAGACCCTCTGAATGTGAGTCCAGGTACAGTGGGGTGGGCCTTGGTCCTGCCTCAAAGTGATATGGCAGACTATTGATTTCCCTTTGGACGTCTAACCCTCTTTGAGCAGTGGATGACAGTTAGCTTGAATGGAAATTTGGGGGAGTGGAAGGAGGAAAGGAAGTGAGAACTAGGATTGGAATGTAAAGTGAGAAAAGAATGTTTAAAATTTACAAAAAATATTAAAAAAAGAAATATCATATATCTTCATAATCACTTTGACTGATCCAATGTTAAGAGATATTCTTCAAAGAAAGTAGATAAGGTAGACAAAATGAAAATTTTATTTTTATCCATTTCTTGTTTGTTTTATTTTTTTGCCAAAGTTGAAGTTTTATTTGGAATAGGATCTTTTCAGACAAATCGAGGCATGTTTCTGTTGGTCCTTGCAGTGATAAATTTAATTCATTCAAGATGGCAAAGATGTCAGTCAAGTAAGCTATTTACTGTACTTTACTTTTATTTCTAAAAAGTGCTTTTGAAGTGCAGTTTTGCTTTTTAATTGACAAAAGTTTTGAGTTCATCATGAAGCTCAAAAACAGCAGCAATTGATGGGAGCAGATGCAGACACCCACTACAAAACATCAGGCAGAGGTTGGGAATCCTGGAGAAGAGGGCTAGAATGATTAATTGTAGGATTCAGAGAGCTCAGGGACAACACAAGATGTTTTTAATTCATAAAGTTATGATTGTTAGCTAAAACTATGTCATTATCTACTAATATATAAATCACCAAAAAAGCAACAATATCATGTTTCTATACTCCTTAATTCATTATAATCATTACACTACTTTCAAATGTATAAAAGCTTTCATGGATTCAAGTGAATAGTTAGTTAGGTATTGGGCATGCTATTTAGATAAACTCAGAATATTTGTACCTGGTATTTCCACTATTGCAATATTTTCTTATTTAAGACCAATTACTTTTAATTTCAACATTTTATGAAAGTCATGCTTAAAGTTGGTTCCAAAATCCTGTTTTTCCCCAAAAATAAGTAATTGCATAATTCATAATTCTGCTAGGTTTTAGGTATCCATACACACACTATGTGGTACATGGACAAGAGGAAAAATGACAACTTACCCTCAAGTCATTTCTATCTACTCCCATTGGTTTCTTCCCAGAATTTCCTATTGCCTATGTACAGAGAAAGATGGGAAAGCCTCAATGCTTTGGAAACCTTGATATTTTTTTTTTTGGCGTTTTAAAGGTGTGATGAGTCACATTTGCTTTGGGCTCTGTGCAGTACTTAATCATTTTCATGGTGATTGCCTGAAAATGAATTTAGTATATTCAACTGAACAACTCTCTGCATAAGATCAATAATGTTTCAAATACTGTAGCTAATAACATAAAATGGCAATTTATTGCAAGATGTCATGCATAGAATTTCAAAAAAATCTATATTTAGTATGCGTGATAAAGCTAACAGTGGCTTAAGAAATTTGAGACCCTGTGTACCACTTTCTAAGGCAAGATCTCCACACTTTTTCTGCTAAAGAAATATTAGAAGTTGGGTTGTTGTTTGATAAGAATATACCTGAAAAATACAAAACTACCTGAAAGAGTGACTCATACATAACATGAAGGTCACTATTATATTAATTTTGTGATTGTAGAATGTGTAATATTGCTTCTTATCTAAGCAAAAATATTTTTAAATATTTTACTATCTAGGAAATGTCATAACTTCTTTATATAGCCACATTGATGTCAATGTTTCTAATGATATATTTATGTAATTTTAATAAAGACTTATTATGCCTGGCATCTTGGTGATCAGATTGCACATATATGTGGGGACTGAAATTCCAATAGAAAATAATTAACTGATTCATTTGAGGGCAACAATCAAGTTAACAAACTTCAACTCTGAGATGGGTAAGAATGTTTTACTTTTAATGTCATTATGATATGGTAAGTATTATAAACTAGTTGAAGAATGTTGAAAAAGCAAGTATTTCTTATATACTAAATATCATGACCATTTGGGCAACACACTGTTAATTCCTAAGTAAAAATTACACTATTGTTTAATATTCTTTCTCTTTCATTTCCTTTAAGTCCTGGCTAACAGTGTAGAAGTTGAGTGCTTTGAAGCAGTTTGAAATGTGCTTCTGCAGAAAATCCAGTGAGACCAACAATGCAAGAAGCACAGAATTGCTCAGTCTTATGGTTTAAATATTATTTTCTCTAATCTAACCATAGGACTTGCTTTCAAAACCAGTTACTTGTTAGTTGTTACTAAAATCACATTAACAGGGCTAGATTTCTAAAGAAAGGTTCATAATATTTAGCTTTTGAATTAGGAAGATTGAAACTGAGGTACATTTTTAAATGACTAGTATCAACATATTTGTTAATGGTTTAGTCTGCTGTCTCTGATAATTTAATGTACTAGAGCTTCATAATTTCCACAAATGGCTGTTTTTGTACCAAAGCTATCTTTGGCACAGCCTTATTTCAAAATGTCTCTTAACACTGAATCTTCTCTTTTCTTGTTGAAACCATTACTTATTTGTTTAAATGACATCATTTGAAACTTCATTTTGAAAAACCAATACAGTAGGACATGGGAGTATCCAGCAGATAGAAGTCGATCATTAGAAATACCATAGCTCTGGCCTGAACTGCCTCACCACAGACTTCTGTAATGAGAAAAGAAGATAAAGTTCTATTTCCTTTAATACAATAAGTATTCTCTGCCAAATATCTAGTAATTTTTCTGCTACAATGTCTTTGTTTGCAATGACATAAAAATCATGATTTTGATGAGAAAGTGTATTATCTTACAAAAATGAAATTCCCAAATGTCAAATTGTATCTGTGCATTGTCAAGTGCTCTGGTGAAGTTGGAGGCCACAGAAGTGTGCAAGTCTCTCACAGATGAATAGAACAGGTATTTAGGACAGACAAGCTAAATTCTTTCATTTTATTGGCAAGTCATGGGAAACAAAAAGAAGACAGGTATTGACAATTTTTTTTGAAAATTGTAATGTGAATCTCCTTATTCTGGGTCTAAATTTATCACCTGTTTCCACATGTGAGTATCAACAATCCCCTGTGAGAAGATGTATACTAATCAACAAATATTTCAGGGTGTTATGTTTTATTTTAGGACAGGCAGATATAGAAGTTTGAACCAAAAGTCTGTTAAGACAGAAAGGGAACCAGGAGGTTTATTATCCATCCACATTGGTGTGGGATTCCCCTCTGTATGTTGTGAATACCATTGATTAATAAAGAAACTGTCTTGGGCCAATACAGTGGATAGTGGTAGGTGGGGAAAACTAATTGAATCCTGGGAGAAAGAAGAAGGAGTGAGAGAAAAGCCATGGAACAGTCACTGGAGACAGATGCACTGAAATTCTGCTGGTAGGCCACAACCTTATGGTGATGCACAGATTAATGGGGATAGGTTAAATTAATATGTAAGAGTTAGCCAAAAAGAAGCTAGAGCTAATGGGCCATGCAGTGTTCTAAATAATATAGTTTCTATGTGATTATTTCAGGGCTGAGCAGCCGGGAACCAACAAGCAACCTTATTACAACACCAGATCATGAATTATCTTCTCATCCTGTTGTCTTAAGGAAACAGCTGTTGCATATGAGACTACTCACTTGGAAAATTGCATAGGATAAGGAAATGGAATCTAAGTCATGTACATAGCAAGAAGACTATCTGAGATACATGAGACCTGAAAAGAGAGAGAGAATGAAAGAAATGGAAAGAGGAGGGAATCAGGGAGAAAGGGGAGAAAGAGAGGAAGGGAGGGACTAGAGTGAGGAGGGAGAGAGGATAAATCTGCAGAGGAAATTTGACTAATAAGATAAACCATTTCAGAATAATTCCAAAGTCATTTTTAAAATGGAATTATTGGTTTTTAACTTTTAGATTTTTGTGAAACTTCAACTCACTTATGATTCCTTTTTAAAAAGATTAGCCTAATAATGAGAGAACTATGTAATGAGAAATATCATAAATATTAATGTAGATAATTCTTTATTGTTATTATTTTAAAATGCTAAATGAGTTTATGTATGCACATACTTTTGATAGCATTTATAGGTCTCATAATAACAAATTATATTATACATTATATTTAAAATGGTTATGAATGATTGATTGTTTATTTTCACATATTAGGAAAAAGAGATACACAAAGAAGCTCTTTTAACTTCCACTTATGATAAGGACAAAGAGAAGATGGGAATTCCTGTGATATGCCTGGAGGATATAGGTGAATCTGGAAATGTAACACAAAGTCCACGGTACGAATGCCCAAATGACTGACAGTCAGTACTCATTTTCATAATCATCTTTTGGGAATCTTCACCTGAACAAATATTCAAATTATTTATACACAGTGAAAAACTTTCTCTTCACATTTTGCTCAAATAATTGGCAGCTTTTACGCTTCAATTTCTGAGGTGACTATTGAATAAAATATATTAATGTGACTCCTATACATTTCTGATGAAGTTACTATGAAACAGACTGTAGTATGTTATTGAATTCCCAGGATCAATGTTACCCATAAAGCTCTATTGGAGTTCCAAGAACACAGCAAAAAATACAGCAGAAGTTTAGAAGCTACTAATTAGATTAGATGTCAGTTTCTCAGAGAAACAGAGTTCTGAATCGGAGATGGATGCAACCTATCTGAAAGGACAGTAACAATGGCCTGGTCTGACCTGGTACTTACTTATCCATTTACTCACATACCTGAGTGGATATGAAATTAAAAAGAAGAAATTTATACCTTAAAGTTGGGTAAACATGAATA
>JAQHUG010000340.1:1472500-1483929 GCA_028555095.1 Dicrostonyx torquatus | reverse complement strand
GCCAAAGGGGACTGACAGATAAGCCAAGGATATTGGCACAGGGACCTACCTCTTCTGCATATATTGGCCTTTTGGGAACCTATTCTATATGGATGCACACCTTCTTAGGCGGAGATGGAGGGGGGAGGGCCTTGGGCTTTCCACAGGGCAGGGTATCCTGCCCCATATCAGGGAAGTAAGGGGAGGGCGGTGGGGTAGGGGGGGAGCGGGAGGGCCCGGGACAATGGGAGTAAATGTAAATTTTTCTTTTAACAATAAAAAAAAATGCTGGTTCTAACCTGGTAAAGTTTAGAAAAATATTCTGATTCATGGAGTGAGTCACATTTTAGTTATAGATTGGAAGTAGCATGATGACAGAGATGCAGAAGACAGATATGAGTTTTTAAGAATTAAAAATAAAATTAAACTATAATTCTAAATAACTGAATGGTAAGTTTTGGAAGTAGCATGGTGACTTATTTGGATGGAGAAGTCTGTTTTGCTTTTCTTACATACTACAGTGGTCATATTGTGATGTTGCTACAAACTTTAGTAGACACCATTTTTCTGTGGCCATAGCAGTACACTGAAGAAATTTTGTGTAGAAAAATTTCAAGTCTTCACTTTAAAACAGCTACCAAAGTTTAGACTAAATAACACTCCCAAAAAGTGTTTGACATACAAGATAGCAACAAAAAATTATCTGTTTATTCAACAAGGCTCTTCTGTATTCAAGAGTATCCTAACACCAATTATTACCATACTCATTTGATTTCAGTATTGTCATAGACTGATTTTTGCAAAGACAATTATTTTTCTTTAAAGTGTGAAAGGTATGCTTAAATGTTTAATAAAAATTAAAAACAACTAAATCATATGTATAATGTTATGGTAAACTGCTTAAAATATATATTTCCTATTTTAAGTAAATTTTTAAATAATTAAACATAGATTTAAAATTTTTAATTTTAATGTGAAGTCTTCCAGAGTCTTATATTGCTTTCTTAAACTTGGAAATTATGGAGACAGAGACAGAAACCCATATTGGAGCATTGTACTGAGCTCCCAAGGTCCAGTTGAAGAGCTGAAGGAGGGAGAATATGAACAAGGAAATCAGGACCATGATGGGTTGGTTCACCCACTGAGACAGTGTGCATGAGTTATTGGGACCTCAGCAAATCCAGCTGGACTGGGAATGAACCAGCATAGACTCAAACTAGACCCTCTGGATGTGGCTGACATTTGGGGCCGAATGAGGTGCCAATGATAATGGCACTGGGATTTGTATGTACTGCATGTACTGGCTTTTGGGATCCTATTCTCCTTTGATGCACATCTTCCTATGCATAGATATAGGGAGGAGGGCCTTGGACTTCCCACAGGGTAGGGTACCCTGCCCTCTCTTAGGACTGGAGAGGGTGGGAAAAGGGGGTGGGGGTAGAAAGAGGGAAGTGGAAGGAGGGGAGGAAGTGGGAATTTTGATTGGTATTATTTATAAAGTAATAAAAATAAATATAAGCAAAGAAAAAAGAAAATATCTTTTTTCAAGTGATGATTATTTTTTATCCTCATTAGCATTTGTTGTTAATATTCTTTATTGAGATACAGAAACATTATCATTGAAGGGAATAATAAAGAACATTATGAGTACAAAATGCAGAGAATTTAATATTGAATCCAGCATAACCCTTTGAAATTTGTAACCTTGTCTCACACAATATAATTTAATTCGAATCAAAATTGAGTACATAGGGTTCTAATTTTTATAGTTTTGTTTACTTAAGATGATGATAATTTATCAGTTATGTAGCAGAATGCTGTTTCAAATGCAAGACATTGACAGCCAACCCACTGATTTGCTCAATAAGGACAAATTCTTCTCTTCTTTAAGAATATTTCCATTCACAATGCATGATCAAGCAGTCGTAATTGGTCTCAGGGTTACTAAAATCAAACAGAAAAGAGAACATGAAATTAGGAGAGATATAAAGAGGAGTCACTAAGGGAAATAGAAAGAGGAAATGATAGATGGAAATGGTTAAAAAAAAAACACTGTGTAAATGTACAATATTCTTCAAAGATTAAACAAAAATATTAAGAATGTCTGATAATCACAGATATTTTTCTGTTACTTTTTAGCAATTTGTCTCAAAGGTATTTTTTTGCATATTCCAAAGGAATCAAGATGATGCCCAGGTGAACAATGCTTCCTACATCTACTTTAGTACAAATATTGCCTCTATAGGAACTTTAATGGTGAATGTATAGTTTAGTATAGTAGGTGATATATTCCTGTATGCTGGTATTTGGGGTGTGGCAGAAGTATGACTCCAAACTTAAGATCACCTTAAGATACAGAGAAAGACACTCTAAGAAACACCAAGCTCAAAGTAGTGGGGACAGGTACATTCTTGAAGATTCTATGGATACATATGAGCATATGTTTATAAAGTAAATTAGAAATGGAATGCTAAGCAATGCACAATATGCATATACTAAAATAAATTAATACAGCATTGTTTACATAAAAAATTCTGTTTATTAGAATTGTAAAGTTGGTAAAATGACAGTAAAAAAGGGGAAAGATATTCTAACACAAAAATAACCTCAAAAATCTGTAACCTCAGAAAAAAGTCTATCTAGAAAAAGATGGAGGAGATATAAAGAGAGGATAGGTACAGAGGGTCCAGTCTTCTGCAGGTCAGAGAGAGCAGGAATGAGATGCAGAGTTAGTGAGAACAACCACAGGGCTCTTTTCTGAAGGATATACTTCATCTTCCAATTCTTTATTGTTTAGACACCCTTTTTCTATATTACCCATACCAAGTCCATTACAAAGAGGAATATTTTTTCTTATAACAAAAAGTTGCAGAGTTACCACATAATGCCCCCACCCAAAAAAATCCTCCTCTTTCAGACTTTTCACAGATCTGAAAGTTTTCATCCATATCCTATTCCTTAGGCAAAAGTGTTTAGGATTGCCAGGAAAAAACAGGTTACTTATTTCACTTTTCATATTTTAGATTTCTGTTTAATTGTCTTAACTATTCATCCAATTCTGTGTTTTCTAGTTACATGAAATCAATTGTTTAAAGCTTTGTTTTAGCTGTTATGTACCCTGAAGCCCATGCACACATTTTCCAACATCAAATATCTTGAACTACTTTAACTCCTGGTACTGGATTTTTTTTCTTAATCATTAAGCTAAACCATTTTCTATACAATGTCTTTCATGAAGCAGTTAAGTCTATAGGACTCCTAAAGAGAAACTCATAAGTTCTTGCCATATGATACTTCCCTGTTCCTAATTTTGATGTTCTGCAGTCCCTTTCCAATATTAACCCATCAGTGCCTCAATTTCTGCCTGAGTTCTTGTGAGCTGAACTCCTGAAGCTCAGTTACCACCTGTTGCTCCTCTGAGAAAGAGGGGATGGGAGAAGGGACTAGAGGGAGTTCAGTGAACATGTTCTGACAAAGGTTGCATTATTATTGTCAAGAGTGTGTATTTTGCCTTCCTGTGTAAAAACCCCGTATCTCTCCATAATTGTCACACGAATGAGAAAGGTACATGGTCCCTTGCTACTTTGAGGAAATGATATTTTGAAGATTTTCATTAAACAAATGTTGACTCACTATACACAAGCAAGAAAACCTGATATGTGTGGTAGAGGCAGGAGAATTAGAAGCTATTGAGCTGTATGCTTGCATTTTCCCTAGTCTGTGAAGAGTTTCTGCTGTCCGATATATGAGAAGGGCCATTCCTCCACACAATTTTTGGCAGATAGCAGATCTCGATACTGAAGAACTGGGGCTAAATTGGAGTTGGTATCATCATGAAATAACTCTTCCTATTCAACATTGAGGTTCTGAGTTGGTCTGTTATGATGTTCTTCTGTATCAAAGTTCAGTACTGTGACATGAGTCTGTAACATCAACTTTTGTTTATCAGAAATGGGCATTAGCAGAAAACGCTGAGTGTTTACAACACCAAATTTCGAAATATCACAAAATAGTGTCACCAGCTTTTGAAACTTTCTAAACTTTACAGAGCTAATAGTCTAGTCACTCCTTCTATAAACTTGTGAAAGCGGCTTTGAAAGCTTAAAAGATTGAAGAAATTTCAGTATTTTCTTAAACCAAAGGTTAATGCCTAGCGTATATTGTTTTACATTAGGGTAACATTATTTGAACATCAGGAGAAAAAAAAACCTTATTTATTTCATTTTATTTTTAAACGAATTTTATGTGTATGGGGGTATTGCTCACATATATGTCTGTACACTGTGCTTGCAAGGTGCCCACAGAAGCCAGAAGTGGGTGTTTGGATTCTCCTGGGGTTGTAGCTATAAGAGGCTGTGAGTGAGCCACTTTGTGAGCACTGTTAATAAAAACCAGGTCATCTAGAAAATTTCCAGTGATTTGAACTACTTAACCATATTTCTAACTTCCCATTTTTTTATTTTGCTTCCTTTAATCACCTGGTCTCATCTCCAGTGCTCTCACTGATAATACAGTATTGATGCTCTGAGATACCACCCACACCTCATCATTAGCTGCAAATAGCAACATATTCCATACAGAGACATATGTTTATAAGCCTAACCAAATAGAACCTGACAGTCCATTTCAAGTCACAAATCACCGTTTTCACAGTTTATGTAATAATTGACATGCAGGCTTGACACCATTTATAGTATATACACTGAGACATAGATATATTTCTCAGTTACAAATATTAGTTCACCTGCATCAAATTAGTCCCGCTAATTTCAAAGACGTATTTATAAATATGTGAATATGAAATATGATGCTTTGAAAATTATTTTCATGTACCAAGTATTTATAAAATGGACACATTTAGCACAAAAATCGATCTATTTTACTATTAAAGTTAGCTATTGAAAAATTGAAATGGGTATTATTTGTTTGTTATTCACAAATATACTTTAGTTTGAAAATGTCATCAATTAATAATTCAATAGTTGTCATTGGTAAATAAGTAAACATTTCATTTATTTTTCATTAAGAAAAGTAATTTAGAAGCTGATGTGGAATGATCTTCTTTAAACTGGAAGTATATGTTGCTTTTATTGGTCGATGAACAAAGCTTCTTTGGCCCATGGCAGAGAAGAATATAACTAGGCAGGAAATCCAAGCAAGGCTAAAAGAATGAGTCAAGGAGATGACAACAGCCCCCCAACAAGCAAGATGTGAAGTGACAAGCCATGAGCCTCAAGGTAGAATATAAACTGATGAAAATGTGTAAATTTAAGTTGTAAAATCTAGTTAATGACAAGCCTGAGCTAATAAGCCAAACAATTTATAATTAAGTAAACCTCAGAGTGGTTAATTGGGATCTGATGGGCAGGAGAGAAACCTCCAGTGAAAAGAAACTTCTGGCATGAAATAAATTATTCACAAAAACCACAAAAAGCACTAAGAAAAAAGAAGAGACTGGGACCTTCTCTTAGCTGAATTAACTAAGTGGTACAAAGTTCAGCAACAACCTCTATCACACATGACCAAAGAGTGTATAGTTTCTGTACACTGACTACTAGTATTTAATACCTTTAGAGTATTAAGTAATTAAGTATATTTAATTAATCAAATTAAAAAGTCTTGCTTAGAATATAATTTATATTGTTAGAATAGTATGATTTTTATGTGTTTCAACTTTGAAAAATAATCTAGCCAAACGAAAGTAGTTTTTTCTCTTCATAATACTATTGTTTCAAAATTTAATTATTTTAAAAATATTTATTAGCTTTGAATTATACTATAGTTATGTATTTCCCCATTTCCTTTCCTCTTTTCAGATCATGTCATGTGTTACCATTTATTTTGAAATTTATGAATTCCTTTTGTGTTGTTTTTGCATGTGCATGTGTATTTGATTATTATGCCTAAATTTATAAATAGACTATGGTCTGAAAAGGAAAAGTTTTGTAATCTAGTATTATCTAATAAGGAAATGTAAAGGATAGCTCTTTAAATCACCCTCCAGGCATATGCTGTCACTAATCCACGATTGCAAATCTGGTATTTCTAGCATTTTTTTCCATTCTCACTAGAGCCTCCCTGACCATGAAATTAATAGATGCATTTTTGTTTCAAATGTGTAAGTTTATTTAACTACTCCAGAGATACACTGATAAAGCATAATTCTCATTAAATCCAAAGGGAAATATAATGCTTACATAAAGACACAAGTTGCCATTGCCTTCTAACGATGAAATAAATGTTTCCTTAATCAGTCCCAAGGGTTGTAGGCACATTTCTGGATGTGTCACAATTGTGGGACCTCTCAAAATCCACAGAATAAATACATTTCTATTATTTCTCATTGACAAACTTCTAAATTCTCTTTCAGTATGACTATCTTTTGTTGTACCCCGGAATGCCAGTATTTTGGGAGGTGGTAAAATGGCAATGGTGGTAAAATGGTTAATTTGAGTTTATGTTCTCACCAAAGTATGTAATACCATACTCCTGATTCTTGAATGCTTGCCAAGTATCATCCTTCCTTGTTTCTATCCTGAAAGGGTGAGAATTGGAAGTGAACTGCAGACATTTTTCCTTTGTTATGCCTTTTAGAGGTAGCATCAACATAGCCTTACATTTATGAGCTTCCAGAGTCACTAATGGAGAAACAACTCCTTACCATCACACTGCCATGGGAACATACTGCCTTTCTTCTTGGGGTCCCAGCTTCAACTATTTCCTGACATCAGAACTTCTCTGTGTTTGTAAGATATTTACTTAAAAAACATGTCAGCTGTATGAGACAATGGAATCTCATTCAGTTGCATCTCTACTATGAGAGCCAAGCAGGTAAGTGGCAGCATCCGCTGTTGTTTGAGTTTAGCTACTGAATCTGAGTGGCAGCAGAAAATGAATCATGAACCACTCTGGAATGGCTATTTGTGGTTATGAACTTGTCTACATTTGGAATTAGGTAAATATAAAAATGAAGGCCACACCTGTGACAGATGCTTACATATTTATTTATTCATAAATTTATTCATTTTTGCTTAGTATGAAATAGGAAGATCCACTTGTAATCCAGTCCTTGAAACTAGAAAAGACATACCTTTAAAATGAATTTTAGGCAGTAATTCTGGAAGAAGGGAAGTGTGGTGGGCGCTATGCTGCTCCTTCCCAAGATGGACACTGGTTAGAATCTTCCCATTAAGACCACTACATCATGGTGACATACAGACTATTAGAAATGGGTTAGTTTAAGATGTGAGAGTTAGCCAATAAGAGGCTAGAACTAATGGGCCAGGCAGTAATTTAATTAATAAAATTTTCATGGGGTTATTTTTGGTGTAAGCTAGCCAGGTGCCAGAAACACATTTCACCCGCTCCAGGAGCTGGGCAGTGGGAGCCAGGAGCTGGGGGACACAGCCTGCTCCCCCTCATTACTACAGTAGGCACCCAACATGGGGTACCAAATGTAGTAAGTGGCACGAGAAGACTGTGTTCCCAGCCCAGGCCACGTTCTCAAGTGCTGGCTATGCTTTTTACTGAAAATTACAATGAAAACATACAAAAATCAATTTAGGTTTATAAAATAGTAAGCCAGAAAAAAATGAGAATTTTAAATATAACTGTGTCTGGTATATTCCTCAGGGCAAGGTCTTAATTCCCCAGGCTTACTTTTATGCTATATTTGAATAAAATATTGAGTACAAGTACATAAATCACAACTCATATAAGACATATATTTTAATGTTTAAAATAATAACAGACAAAGCAACTTGGGTAAAATTTCTGTGGCTATCAGATTCAGCCTGTATGTTCATAAAGTAATAAAGGATATTAAGTAAAATTGTATTTTATTTCAATGTGCTCATCTTTTTTGGGAACAAATAGATCTTAGGAAATGTAAAACTGACAGTAGGTAAGGATTTTAGAATATCAAAATATTCAGAACATGTCAGATGCTCCTAAAAGGTAGTACATTCAGAGTCTTTCAAACCCAGAGGAAGGAATAGGACAGTGAACCTAGAGGATGGAGAGTGGGTGTGCTTCAACAGATATTTCAGCATTCAAAAAACATGAGCAATACCAAAACACCAAACTCTGATTCCTTGCAAATCTGTCTTGCATAGACAGGTCTGGACATGCAAAAGTTTTTATAACTACTTATTAGATGCCTGGTGCTGTAGGAACTCCTTGAGCCCATAGCCTTTAAGATACCAACCAACTTGAGTGTGCTCTCTTATACTATAAATGCAGCTGTAAAGTTTGCACTTGCTCTCTTGCTCCTGGCTCTCTGACTGTGATTTAGGACTGTGATCTGTGAGACTACCCCTAGATAATAACCTTTTATTATACATAATTCTGAACTAGTGTGGGATTATTTTGTAACTTCTGTTATCATCTGTTACTCAACATGGGGTCTGGTCCACCCTTTTTTGGACTAGTTTGCCAGTCATGTGGCACATTGGGCACTGACTATCTCACCTGCATCTCTTGCCAGCACTTATATGCAGCAGGATGTAACCCAGTCTAGCCTTGAATTCGTGATCCTCCTGTCTCTGCCTCCATCAACAAATCCTACCTGCATGTGCTCCCTGGCTCGTGACCCACACACTGTCGCTTGACGTATTACATTCCAGCCCACACACTAAAGCCTGCAATCTCTGGGGCACACACAGTCTACAACTTGCACTGGTGGAAAACTTTGGGTTTTCTCCTTACCCTGTGCCCCAACTCTCAAAATTCTTTGATTGCCTTAATAAATGCCCTTAATTTGTTAAATACAGCATATTTTTCACTGCTGCTAATGTCTCTCTGCCATGCAGCTTCAACTGTGACACCTCCTGGTTGATAAAGATTATTACAGCTACTCTAATTCACTGCAATTGCCTAGTGAAAAGATCTAAAAACTACAAAAATTACTGATAACTATCCAGGAGTTCAATAATTATTTTGCTTATACTATGGGTTGGTATTCTATAAGTCCTATATGATTTTCCTTCTATATCCATTTATTTAATTCTAGGAATTAGTTTTGTTTTTGAGATTAACTCATTGAAAACTGCTTTTACAACAGGGACAAGAATAAGGCAGCTTTTAGAAAAAATACAGACTTCACAGACTAATAGTGAACAGCTAATTGAGAAGATCAATACTATGGAAAAATATTACCTGAAAGAATTTGTGTTGTGTTGTTGAATTGAACAATTGGAATCTGTTGAAAATTTATGATTAACATATAATCTATCTCTCCAGGAAGGTATTATGAATACAATCAAAATTATGTCCAAAGAGAAGATATTATCTTTACAGGACAAGATTCATACATTGGAATCCTCAGTGAGGGCATTAGAACATTGGACAAGAGATTCAGACTTTATAAAAGGCAGTAGTAAAAATAATTGAAAAGACTGAGGAATTTATTTCAATTCATGAGCAAGAACAGAAGGTACAAGAACAGAATTTAGCTTCATAAGTACATGCCAAGACCTGGGATGACTTACACAGAGTTTTAACAGCATATCCAGTAATTTCCTCAGGAAGATCACCTGGCACAAAGTATCCTAAGGTAGTCAAAGAATATACATGGAAAATAATACATATAAGCAATCTAAAAGAAATTAAACAAGCAATAATTTCTTATGGACTACATTCACTTTTTTTAGGGAAATGGTGAAAGTGTGAGCTTCAAACATAAGGCCACCCCACTCAATTGGCTTCAATTAATCTCAGTGGTCCTAGAAGATGGACCTCAGCTGCTTTGGATGTGTTATTAGAGAGAAGAGGCAAAAATTAGAACAATAGTCAAAAGCAAAATGATTTGAGACTTCCCAAGATCAAATTCTTGGTGAGGGTCATTACCCTGATCCTCAGAAATAGGCTAGCAATGAAAAACACACCTTGTCCCTGTGTAGCACAACAGCTTTAAATGCTTGGGAGAGGATTCAGGAACTAGGAAATAAAGTTGAATTATATATTAGGATTAAACAGGGCCAGAAAGAACCCTTTAGTGACTTCTGAAAAAGATTAACTAAGGCTGTAGAAGTATGAGTGACAGACCCTGGAGTTAGACATGTACTTTTTGAATATTTGGCTTTGAAAATGCCAACTTATGAATGCAAGAATATTCTTACTCCTTTTAAGGTCAGATCAACACCAGTAGCTGAATGGATCTTGCATGCAATGAAGGTTGAAACATTTGACTATAGTACTGAGGCTTGGGTAGAAGAAGAGATTTCCAATGCTATGAACAGTCACCAAAATGCCAAATGTTTTAATTGTGGTTAATTAGGACATCTAAAAAGAGAGTATAGATAAGGAATTCCTAGAAATAACGTCTCCTTTAAATATGGCAAGAATAGAAGAAGTCAGATTTCTGGTAATGTACAAGGTATGACAAAGGCTGATATTGGACCAATGAATGAATGTCATCAAAAGACAGACAAGTAAACCCAATACCATAGGGAAACTCCTTGGGGGGGCACCTCAAAGGCCCCCATGTCAAATAAGGTCCAGTCATTCCCAGTCACTGTAGAGAACATGTCTCACCAGAAAAGTTAAACAATCCAATGCCTAGTATATAAAAAATACTATACTATTCTTTATGATTTAATATACATGGAGGATGAATCAAAAACTCCAGTAGGAAATGGTAAATGTATATTTTGGCAGACTTCTATAAATGGTTAAAGAACAAAGCTAAGATTGCGTATAAATGATGATGTAATTGAGGAATTACTAGACACAGGTGTGGATATGACTATCATTACTCCCGAATCTTGGAATCTATATTAGCCTCTTTGGGAGACAGATATTAATCTGAAATAGGTGAAACAAAGCACAAGATGGGTTGAACACATAGGGCTAGAAGGACAGAAATGAAAGCTGAGGCCATATATAGCTAATATTGCAGTGAACTTACGGGATTATGACATATTGCAGCAATAGAATATCAGGTTAACATGCTTAAAGTCCCCAAACTCATCTTTCTGAGCAAGATATTATAGAGTATTATAGACAAATGTCACCAGACATTCAGGCTGTATAAGAACACAAATCAAATAAAAAACCTTCAGAGGTAGTAATGTCCTTCCATTTAAAATGGTTAACTGAGAAAACAATATGGGTTAATCAATAGCCTTTAAATGAAGACAAACTGCAGTCCTTAGAACAGCTGGTAAAGGAGAAACTAGATGTTTGCCATATAAATGAATCTACCAGCCCTTGGAATTCTATATTTGTTGTTAAAAGAAATCTGAAAAATTGAGAATGGTGACATACCTAAGAATTGTCAGCAAGGTATTCAACCTATGGTCCCTCTACAATCTGAAATTCCTCTGCCTCCTCTACTATCAAAAATATGGCCTCTTATAGTTATTGATTTAAAAGATTGTTTCTTCACTATACCTTTACAAGAAAAAGAGAAAAATTTGCCTTCACAGTGGGTACTTATAATAATTCTCAGC
>JAQHUG010000340.1:1356586-1367911 GCA_028555095.1 Dicrostonyx torquatus | reverse complement strand
AAAAAAAATGCTGTTTGCTGGTGGCTTGCTGCAGCACCTTTAATGGAGATTTTCCTGACTCACCCACAGCAGAAAAACAGTGGTGGTTTTAAAATGGCGTCTTTCTGGGTTATGCTGCCAGCACAACCTGTGGCTCTTTTGGGAGACAGAGCATTTGAATGGGGTTTGTGTGCAGACTGCTGCAGCTTGCTTAATGACAGCACAGACTGGCTGTATACTTAGAGCTGGGTCACTGTGCATGTCTCTAAGAGGCAGTGAGCTGTTCCACCATGCTGGACTGTGCAGAGCAAGCAGAATGTACCATATATATTAGGAATGGCACAGTCTAAGTTTTACTAAGACTCAGGAAGTTCTAGAATTATTCTCTTTAAGATACAGATAATAAAACTCAAAACTGTCAAGAAATCTCATCCTTAGATTTTGTGTAAGACCCTTTCATTCCCAAGGTTATAGAAGCAGTAAGAACTGCTGAGAACAGATAGTCTTAAGTATCATGTTGCCTGAAGATGGTGTTGTCTAGAGCACCAGCATTTCAGTTATAGCAGTCATCACCAGGTTGGGGTCAGATTTATGTGATATGACTGCATTAGGGACACATTAATTCCACCTTCTCATATTCCTTCTAATCCAATGAAATCATTGGTTCTCCAACGTGTGCTTCTGTGCTATCATTGATTTGGTCTGTGATCATTGCCCTATCTGGGATAAGTATATAATTGATTACATTCCCCAAGAATAATGCCACTCATCAGTTCCCAAATAGCATAGGTCAAACAAAACAAAATTAAACCTATACTGTTTTGAATTTCCTTTTGCATATGTGTTAAATACATTTATTTTCAACTTTGAACAAAAATATTTTTATTTTGATGATGAAAAGAAGCAAAGTAAAATCTGAAGTTTCTTAATGTTTAGTAAAATAGTGAACTGTTTATTTAAATTTTAAACATTAAATAATAAGAATGTTTATAAAAATATACTTAGCTTAAAATATATAGTAATCTACTTAATGAGACAGAAGTAAATTTAAAATAGGTACATACAAATATTATGGGGTTGGTTCTTGTTCTTGAATCTTTCTCTTTTTTTTAGATTGTGGGAGGAACTTACTATATGCCATGACATAAATATAGTTTGTGGGAGAAACTTACTATGTGCCATTTTGTAAATATAGCTTGTGGGAGGAATTTACTTTCTGTGTGTATAAATGTAATTTGAGTACATACTCTAAATTGACAAGAGTAGAAAAGCAACCTAGAACCTGGCAGTTGTGCTGGATAGTTTCATGCCAACTTGAAACAAATTGAAGTCATCTAAGATGAAGGCAGCCCAACTAAATATGCCTTCATAAGATGATGCTGTAGGCCATTTTCTTAATTAATGATGATGATAAAGGACACAGACCATTGTGGGTGATAGCATTGGTGGACTGGTGGACCCAGTTTCTATGAAAATAATAAAGCAAGTTAAGCAAGCCATCAAGAGCAAGCCAATGAGCAGCACCCCTCCATAACCAATGCATCATCCTCTGTCTCCAGATTCCAGCACTCCATAACCAATGCATCATCTTCTATCTCCAGATTCCAGCCCTGTTTGAGTTCCTAGCATAATTTTCATCATTAATGAACAGTGAAATGTTTCATATGCTTCTAGATACTTAGAAGAAAATATTTTAAAATGTTATTATCAGAATAATAAGATTGTAACATTTTTCAAAAATGCTTACCCTTCAAGCATTGTCTGCCATATTACTTTTTTCTCATTTATTCACACTCACATTTAGTCCCTACTTTAATTTTCTGTATAATGTTTTAATTTTAATAAGTGTATAATTACATTATTTTTTACTTCCCTTTTCTCTTTCTAAAGTGTTCTATAACCTTTACCCATTCCTTGTTTTCTTTATCATCACATTTGTATATTTCCTGATATGCTCAGGTATATCTTTCTCTTTACTTTTGGAACTTTGAAACTCAATAGCATTAATCATGTATTCTATGGTACTGTTTCCAACACTGTTAGAGCATATATACTTGTACTTTCAAGATGTTCTTTAAAATGGGATGAATCTGAATCATGATTACTTCTGTCTTAACTATTTTTAACCTAGAGCAAAAGACGTCTGTAGAATAAAATGAAATCTTAGAGTAACACGGGCTCATGCCACTGAAACTCGTAGTCTCTCTTCAGCAGGTACATAACATTGCCTTAACCTCACTCTATTCATTTTGTACAACTTCCTTTCTCATTAATCAGTCACTAACACCTATTTCAATAACTCTCAGAATATATTAGTATCTATTCTACAAAAATTAGAGTCCAGACAATATTAACATGTCCCACATATAAAACAAAATTAAATAATGTGTTCTATATTGCAATCATTTCACTACTTTCTCAATGCTATACCTGCTAATGAACCTTTTCTTAATTACTAAATATATATTTACTTGTTGCTTCTTTGAAAGTGCCATTAGTTTAATATCTTGAAAAATACAACTCTATTTCCCAATATTTGTAGATTCAAATATAACAATCTATGGTGGGCTAAGATCAAGACATAGATACTATCTTTCTTTTTGTTTTTTTTTTCTGGTCCCAATGGAGGATTTGTTTCTTCAAATGCTATGGTCATTGGGAAAACATTAATTAGAATTGTGAAACTGAGTTCTCATTTTTTGATAGCTGCATATAATGGTAATGCCTAGGATTTGAAACCTACTCAAATACCTGTCTCTTCATCCTTTCTATCTGCCACAAATACTGGGTCATCTCCTCAAATATGTTTCTTTCTCATCTTTTCCATTGTGAAATATATTTGCTAATGGCACAGAAAGAGTTTGTCTTATCATAATTTTCAATATATTATGTTTGTTTGAGTATCACATACCATGGCATGCATGTCGACACAGAAGACAACTTTCTTGAGTCTGTTTTCATTCTTCCTTTAATTGAACAAATTCCAGGAGGAGTAAAATATTTCTGGAAATATCCTCAATCACCTTTCAGAACCACCTTTCTGGTTTGTCTATGTTCTTAAATTCTCTTACATTTAAATTGAGACATCTTTGGTAAATTAAAGCAATCTCTTTACAGATTTATAATAGCAATCACATTTATAAAGTCCTTGTGTTAGGTAAAATACTGTATTTTTAGTTTCTGAATTAAGAAGTAAACCTGAATGGTGAGAGCTATAACCCACATCTATGCCCCAAGTCTTGTGAGGGACAAAGATTCATGAAAACTACTGCATTGTTTTGCTTTTGTTCATCTCTATACACAACTTGTCACTCCTTTCTTTTTCTCTGAAATAAATTAAATTCCCCATTAATTCTCATGTATATGTATACTATATTTCTCCTTGGGCACCCAAAATAAATTAACAAATATGTAGACAAACTTCTCTAGAAAATTAAGTGCTATTTTATGGTCATGTTCCTATAATTCACCCTGAAATGTCATTTAGGGCAATGTAAAAGGAACTCATTAGCTTTCCACAAAACCTTCTTTTTCTATCTGTCTCCCAGTAAATGAAAAATCATTACCAAAATGCAAAAATTTTGCCATTTTTCATAATTCTACTTGTGTATGGCTAGTAACATGTATTATAGATCTACTTCAGATATGCCTTCTCCATGTCACAAAGATTTCATCATTCTAAGTGAGCTTTCAGTCTCGTAAATAATTCTATTCTAGAACACAGTAAAAATGTGTAGAGGAATAATCTCCACCATAAAATTCTCTCTTTGAAGGGAAGAAGAGAAAGGATAAGATAGTGATTTTTCACTAGACATAGGCCTTTATGTAATGGTAGATATTTAAGAATCTTAAAATCTAAACAGAAAAAGACACTATATAAAAATTTTAGAGTAAAAACCCATAGATAATAATAATCATATGTAAAAATAGGTTTGAAAAATGTATAATAAATAAATATAGTATTTGTAATAAAATACAAACTTCAGGTAGACAGGCATAGAAGATGTACAATAAAATAGATGTTTAAATGCATTAAAAGACTGTTGGTTTTAGCATAAATTCATAAAAGAACATTGGTATTTGACAAAACTTTAAAATTATGTGTTTGTTTAACCTAACATTTTCTTGGTATAAAGTAGCTATTTCTTCAGTTAAAATAAATAACTAAATAACAGTTTGTTCAAAAGTAATGAATAAATTTAAATAAGAGACTTTATAAGCATACATTGAATTTATCAGAAACATTACTATTTACCTTTTTATATTATCTTTGCACAATCAGCAAAAATTCAAACAAGGAAAGGAAAACAGGAAACATAACATGCATAGGAATACCAGCTGAATACCAAGCATTTAGTTAACTAATCAAATACTAGGCTTTTTCCACCTAAGTTTGATTCTTACTTTGACAATTTTAGCATGCATATCTATTATCAGTTTATTTCTTATATTGTTAAAAATTCTTTTAGAGCTGTTATCAGCTAGTAAATTTTATTGTAATAATTTAGAATAAATATTCACTAATTTCAATCTACCTCAGAGGTTTAGAAATGCCTATTAACTTAAATTTAAATCAGAAAATTAAAATCTAAAACAACCTGTGACTCTGGTGAGATAAAACAATGACTGACCTGGAAGAATATGACTACTCACACAAAAATGACATGGATACTATGGGAGTAACCATATATCTGACTGAACCCAAAACTTGCTTTTCAAGATGAAACACACTCTTGACACTATTATTAGATCAAGAACATATGGATCAACTGGTCAAAGGCCTTCTGATAGAACATATAGCTATTGTTCTGCTAAATTAGCATAATATTAAACCCATTTGTTTCAATTTCACAGGCAAAGATTAGAATATCTTTTATACATACTATAAGAAACTTCTTTTTATAGTGCATGCAATTAACAGAGAGAACCACAATGTGCACAAAATAAAAAGCTGGAATACTCAGCTCTAAGTGAGACATATATATTATATTCCTTTTCTCAAGACTCAGTGATCATCCTGGAAGAGGAACACAAAATTGCAAAAGCCAAAAGCAATGGTTGCCAGAAAGGAGACTCTTACCCAGATCTTTGTCACTAAAATTGATGAGTTCATCCCCATATCAGTACATGTAATTTTAGTGCCATGAAATAAAATTAAAATAATATAATTGTTTATATATATATATATATATATATAATCACAATCCTTCTGTGAAAAACAAATATATAAAATTATTTCAAATTTATGACCTTTTCACTAAAATTATTCTCTCATTTCTCATTGTCAACCACTTCATAGATTAGAAAAATAAAAGTATCACTCATTATTATAAATATGTAGTCACTACTCATACTAATTTGGGACATAAAAAGCCTAACTCTCCAATCTGCTTACGTGCTAGTCTGCTGAAAATTTTGACTTGGAAATTTTTATTTATTTATGTTGAATAGTTATTATTTTCAGAAGGGATTTTTCTCTATTATAATGCACAAATGTGCATTGTACTTCTTGTCACATAAGATATAATTAGTGATTAGTGATCTCATAATTACTGATATATCAAGTTGATGATAATGTAGGTTTAGGCATTCTTGCTTGGTTTTAAATGATTTAATAGAACATTGTGGAAATTATATCAGTTTTCAAGTCTTATACTATTTTCATAATTGCAAAGAAATTGAGGAAGACACCATACCTTTTCACTACAGTCATGAATATTCAGGTAACATGACTCTTACCCAGATCTTTGTCACTAAAATTGATGAGGTCATCTCCGTATCAGTACATGTAGTTGAAGTGCCATGAAGTAAAATTAAAATAATATAATGAATTCTAGAAAGACACAGTTTAAAATATTACTCTCTCTGTGTATTTCTGAGTTTAGATTGATCTCTATATAATGAGCAATTGAGAACCGGCTTGTATTTAAAGACACTGTAATTTAAAAATTGTATACTATCTATGAGGGTAGGTGTGGAAGTCTGAATAAAAATGGTTCCCATAGGTTCAAATATTTGAAGGTTTAAGGATAGTGGTTGTGTTGGAGGATGTATGTCACTGGGGGCAAGCTTTGAGGTTTAAAAAGCCCAAGCCAGGCACAGTGGCTTTTTCTTCCCCATTCTTGCAGATCTGGATGTAAAACTCTCAGTTCTTTCACTAACACCATGTCTTCTGTATGCCACTATTGTTCCCATCATGCAAACAACGGACTTCAGATAGAGGTACAAGTAATATGAATATCTCTTTCCTTTCTTGTGGGGTACATTCGATGAATCTTCTGACAACCTATATGGTTGTTGCCTTGGGAACTAAGAAACTGATGCATCTGGAGTTTATGGGAGGTCAGAGAGGCTAAATTTTTCTAAGAATTCTTGACTAAGAAGAACCTACCAGCCATGTATATGGATTACCTCAAAATGGCTGGAGAAGCACAGAAACTAGTGAATGAATCTCAATAATAGAAAGCAATATTTATGGGTTAATAATCAAGATATTCCAGTAACACATACCTCTGTTTCAGATGATAAGAATTATGTCTAAGGAAATGAAAAGGAAATTTGTTGATCAAAGGAGGAGTTATGATTAGAAAAAAGACACAAAGTGGCATGCTCTGCTGTTTATTAGATTTTTAAATGACAGAAGTGGTTTCAAAATAGGAGGAGGTAAACATGACATTTTTTTATTTCTTATAACTGGCAGACCATTAGGAAAATAGTATTTAAATTATATTTGTATCCAAGTATCCCTCTTGAGATACAAAACTTGAATTCTATGGGGAAAATCTGACAATAAAAGAAGAGAGAAAGAGAGAACTTGTAGAAGCACCTCATTGCCAGGACCAAAAGAAAACCCCAACAAATGGCCAACAGTGGTGTCTATTAGTATACCACAGCAAAACCTGGATCCAAGCACACTCAGACCTGTGGCTTCTCTCAGGTCTTCTACCCTGTTCCCTACAAACTTCTCTCTCCCCAGAAGTATTGCCTATCACTCTTGCCTATTATTGGGCCTTCAGTTCTTTATTACACCAATCACAGCAATACATCTTCACACAGTGTACAAATATAACAACACTTCAGTCTGCTTGTCATGTTTAGTTCTCTACTTTCTCTCTCTGTCCTACAATTATCCAGATGCCTATGGTTGTACTCTCTGTCATATCTGTAATAAAAAATATTTTTCTCTGCCTTAACCTGGAGAGGTTATGTCCTCACTTCAGTTCATCCATAAAGTCCAAATGTTAATATACTAGAAGGAAAACTCTATGATTCAGTATACAGATGAAATTAATCCCCAATAATTGCCTGTTCTAGGAGACGAAGATAATAGAGAATACTGTTCATTTGAAATGCTTGAATTAAGGAAAGATTATAATAAGTAATAAAAAGTCTTTAAGAATCTTGGGTTTTAGGTGTGGAGTATAAAAATTCTGGATATCAGACTGAGTGGGCCTTCTTCAGAGAAGCTTCCTTTACAGTGAGTTGTGGTTAGTATGTAAATTCATGCGTTCTCAAACTCTTTACTGTGACATTTGCTATGGCATAGTAGTTGAATGTTCAGCCTTAAAAGCAAATGCCACTCCATCCATTACAAAAAAAATAAGTGGAAAGAATACAAGGAATTGAGGAAGGTATTCAGTGCTGCATAATTGGTGCTTTGGGCTTACATAAGATCTTTTCCACCTTTTATCAGACTAGTTGTAAACAGTGGCAGGAGATCACTGAGTGTCATTAACATTTTCCCATGGATGACAGTAGCAGATTAATGAATCTCTTAAGCATGATGTGGATTAGAAGTCCACAGGGCACAAACTGGTTAAATATAAATGGGCTTCTTGCAGTTTGTTAAAGCAACTATAATCAATACTTCATCTATGTTCATAAAATGTTCATGGTACCTCTAAATAACCATAGAAATCTTATTTATTTAGTAAGGTGAATTAATAAAAAAGTCATTGCCTTTCTGATTTTAGATTACTAGAGTAGGATATCCAATAAAAGTCATGCAAGAAATCTGTATTTGGTGTTTATTTCTGTACTCTATGTTCTGTTCCATTATAGTGTCCATTTATGAGCCAGTACCATGCAGTTTAGGTCACAATAGTTTTGCAATATAGTTCAAATTAGAAATGCAATACTGCAGTTTATTTTGTTTCCTCTCATAATTAATTTGAAGAGTTGAAGTTCCTTTGAATACCATACAAATTTCTATCTTGAATCTCTATGTACAATTTCCCTTTATTTATTTATTTATTTATTTATTTATTTATTTACTTACTTACTTACTTAATTGCTTTTTGAGGACAAGTTTATATTACCTGTGTTAGTCTTAGACTCCTCTGCCTAAAAGTTCTTACCTCAGCCTCCTAGTTGTTTAAATTATTAGGTATGTGCCAGTTTGTCTATTGTAAATACATCTTTGAAAGCTCAAAATTCATAGGCATACCTTTATATAACTACAGAGAGAAATTGATATTGAAGAAAAAAAGCTGTTCTTTGGGACATTTTTATTATTTATGCTTTTTCTCTAGTATTTCCTGAGCTGTCATTTTATACCTTACAAATAAAGTATTGCTGAGTCAGCTAACATAGGAAGCACTATTCAGTGCAAAACACTGCAGGACCACAGAAAAGGATTGAGCAAATAAGAAATAAGGGATAAAAATAAGTTTAATTTAATCATGCTGAGTACATGAATCATTCAATAATAAAGACAATTTATCAAATTAAAAGATTTTTTTGGAAAAATTATAGCCTCTGGTAGCTATAGTGTCCTTCTCTCTCGTAGGCCATATGGAAATGACAGTTCTTCAAATACTTAAACAAGAGAAATTCATTTTATAAAAAAAATTAAACTTCTGAAAATGTGTTTGAACAATAGCAAAATGAGTTTGACTGGATTTAAATTATCTTAATGGGTATGTAGAAGCAAGAGCACACAACTAACATTCTATTTCTATATCTAGTAGTTCATATTACTATTATTTGGAAGGTACTACAGGGACAGCCAGATGGCACATAGCATGCAAGTTCCATCCTCCAAACCTGAATAGCAAGAGACCATCTCCTGAGTCCACATAGTAAAAGAAAACAGATGCCTAAAATTTGTTCTGAAGAATCTATACATGTGCCCCACTAACAACCACACATAAAAGTAAATAAATAGCAAAAATGTAACATTAAAGTAGAACATTTCACAATGTCTGGTAAAAGTTGGGAGGACCAGTGATAGAAATAAAAAACATAAAACACATAAAATAGACACCTATATTCTGTGTGCTTATCTTATCATTATATTATTGAATTATTTTCAATTAATAAAATTAAATATAAAACATTAAATTATGTTCAATGTAATATATTATAAAGAATATTTGAAAAGTAAAGTTTGTAAAAAAATCAACACAGAACAATAGATAAATTGAGCATAACTGTTATGCATAAACATGTTAATTAAAGTATATCTGAGCTGAAATTTCTCTGGGTTGAGTTAAAGTAAAAGTAGAAATGTGACAATTTAAAAGCAGTTTTGCTTAAAATAGTAAATGGGAAGTGAAAAATTATTTCCTTTATTGGCCATGAAACCTGAGAGTCTTCTCTCAGATTATTCCTGAAGACATTTGTATAACAATATTCCAATTAAATACCATGAACTAGCAAATAAAATTCTAGTACCAAGAATGGCTTATGTCTTTTAAGTTGCCCAGTGAGTTTTTTTAAGCTCTTTCCTCAGCAATCCAGGTTACTGCCAATACTTTTGGTGAGATTGTTCCAGAACTTGAGGGAAGGATCTTATTGTTAAAGGCATCAAAATCTTCATATTATTTTAAAACTTGCCACATAAGTGGCTTAATTACAAGTATTAGCATGTATATATTAACAGCTTCCTAAGTTGCACCATGAAGAAGCTCTGGCTCATAGAAGAACAAAATAAACAAAAACCTGTCATCACAAACAGGAAAAGAATTAGCTGATAGATTACATAGTCCCCAACTACTCATAGTCTAGCATTATAAATATGTATGTTAGAAAAACTCCCTTTGCTTTGCATTTGTATCAAAGTAAAATCAAGGAAGTTCATGACAACACATTTTAAACAGAGGCTTATCTTCTGATTAGAAAGAATTGCAGTAGCTGTATCCAATGTCATTGATGGTTTCCTGTTTGCATTCAGTGGCTTGAATTTGTTAGTTCCTTTTCAGTGTCTTTGTACATTAAAGTCTTTCCACAACATTTGAGAAATTATAGGCAATTATTAAGAATCTTTAATGTACATAATGTGCATAATGTATGTGAATATATAATATTTAATATATAAAATGATATATGATGTAGTATTTAATGTATGTGATGTGCATTGTGTGCATATAATATTTAATGTATAAATATATAATTATATATAACATTTAACATATATATATATAATGTACATAATAATGTTAATAATGAAGTTTTCTATGCAATTTCCCTAGCAGGGAAACACTGTAACAGTTGACATGATGCTAATAATTTATTAATCATCCCATCCCAGATGAAAACCATTGTATGTGTCACTTTTTTGAATTCAATTATTATCTACTGATATGTTTTTCAAGTTACTACACTCAGTATAAGATAAATCACAGGGCAAGGAAGACTCTGAAATCTACCTTCTGTACATATCTGAGAGAAGGCAGCAAAGCTTTTTCCAGGTATGTGACTTGAGAACATCGTTTTAAAAAAATGGAGAATACATGCATTCTTTGTGTTACAGGAGAAAGGACATTTTTTAAAATTTTATACTAAGCATACTTTTAAATGTTAAATGGTGTGCCTTAAGCATCAACTCTAAAAAGCACATATATTTTGATCACATAATGTATGTCTTCATATACACAACACAGTAACTATGAACATGTTTCTTTAAAACTTTAATGCATTTTATACACCAATCATAGTTTCCATTATAAGCCCTCCATCTGCCCCACAACCAACTCAGCTCCCTAACCCTTTTCTCAGAAAGTGTTTAAGTCCTTCTGTGGGAATTTCACAAGGCCTGGCATATTAAGTCTAGGCAGGACCAAGCCCCATCGCCTGCAACAATGCAGAGCAAGGCATTCCACCCTGGGGGATGGCTCCAAAAAGCCAGCTCATGCACCAAGGATAGATCCTGCTACCACTGCCAAAGACCCTTCAAACAGACCAAGCTACAAAATTGTTGCTCACATGCAGTTTGGTCCCATGCAGGCTCCTCAGCTCTTGGTTTAGAAATCCTGAATTCAGCTGTGAAGGGGTGTGGTCTTCACCATCCCAGCCTGTGACCACACCCTGCTGCCACCCCCCTAATTAATTAATGGGGCCGGGTCA
>JAQHUG010000340.1:1234841-1266677 GCA_028555095.1 Dicrostonyx torquatus | reverse complement strand
TCAAACTCTGCATCTCCATGTCAGATATCGAAGGGCTCTTCAGATTTCTACCTCTGTTCTGCTTTGTGGACTGTAAGAGGCTTCTTTCTCTTTTGGGCTGATTCCACTCCCTTTTTTCAGCTTTCTTTCTCTGGTATCTCCAACATCTTGGGGGTCTCCAAGGCAATCTTGGTTCAACTTCTGTTTCACACTATGTCCACTCTAGGCCTCCATTCATGGAAACCCCTGACATATATCTGTCCTCAGTGGCTTTCCATAATTATGAAGGCAAATTTCATAGCCTCTTTCTTCTTTGCTTAACTCTAAAGCAAAAACCTTGTGGTCCAATCTGCCAAGTTCTGTTGCTTAGCTGGGACTAGAACATGGCTCCCTCATTCAACTTCATCTTCACCAGCTTTCAGGTTTTTATGGTTTTCTTCATTGTCTAAGATGGGCTGTTCTGTAATTTGTTCTGTTGACCTGGTTGGCCTCAAACTTAGAGATCTCTCAGCCTCTGCCTTCTGAATGCTGGGGTTAAAGACATGAACCATCACAATGGCTCTAAACTTTTCTTTAATTTCATTTCACAAGTTGGGACTTGGGTGGGTGGGATTTTACCCTGAAGTCACCACTCCTTTTATCACATTTCTTAATCTGTTTAAATTCTAAAAATAGAACTTAGTTGTATTGCACTTTTTTGTGATCTTTTTCCTCCTTAAATTTTACATTTTACAATTTACCCTACTCGGCTTTCTAATTTTCACTATAAATCTTCATCAGAATTACCACTAATAGCCACAGGACAGAGTCAATACCAAGCAGTTTTGAGATTTCCTCTGCCAAAGGAATTAATCCAAAAGTCTTCACTTTAGCTTCAGGTAGACTCTTCAGACAAGGGTAAAGGCTAACACATTTATCACCAAAATATCACAAGAACCATCACTAGGCAACGTACTAACATTTTTCTCCTCTAAAATCTCTTAATATCCAGCCACCCACAATTCAAATCACATTCAGCATCATTGTCTTCTGTGTTTCTACTAGGATGGTACATTAAGCAGCACTTAAAGCATTCCCCTGATTTTCTAATTCATTGTCCTACGATCCATATTCCTTCAGAAAATATAAAAATAAAAAATCTTAGCCAGGGGTATCATGGCAATACCCTGTATCTGGTACCAACTTCTATCTTAGGATTTATGCTGTGAAGAGACATCATGACCATGATAATTCTTTAAAAATGTGAATTGATGCAACTGACATTTCATAGGTTTACTCAATTATTACCATGGTGCAACATAGTGGCATACAGACAGACATGGTACTGGAGAAATAGTCAAGTGTCTACATCTCGGCTTGCAGGCAAGAGGAATTAGTCTAAGTCATGGGGCAGTGTCTTCAGCATATATGAGTCCTCAACACTGCCCTCTGCAGTGAGTAATTTTCTCCAACATTACCATACCTACTACAACAAGGCCACACTTTCTAATACTGCCATTCTATTTGGTGAACATTTTCTTTCAAACAAACACAGGTTGCAAACCAGTCACTAGGTGACTCTAGCTTATTTCAAATTGACAGAAATTGGCAAATAAAATTGATCTTTTGTTAACTTCACCCAGAAACACATCAATAATCAACATAATCACACTTTTTTGCATATATTCAAGATCACATGTAAATATCACAATGTAAGATAGAGTCCAAATTTGAAAATTCCCCCAACATTTACAACTTTGAGTACTTTAAAGTCTATGTTCCTCAAAATCCAATGCCACTTAGTGCTGGGTCATGTAAAAGCAAAATAAGTTGTATAGTTCCAAGAAGAAAACCCAAAGCACACATACAATCAGATCAAAGCAAAAAGCAAAGTCCACCAGTATCCAAAGCTCAGTTTTCCATATGTGGAACTAACTCCCAGTCTTCTGAGCTTCAGACAACTCAGGCAACCATGCATCTCTCACTTTGTCCTCTGCAGCACATACCCCCTGTCTGCTATGATCAAGGCAGCTCTACTCACTCGACATCTGTTGCTCTTTTTGACATACAACCTAGTCTTACTCCATTGTGATGAAGTCTCTACCATAACTAAGACTTCACTTTTACCAGTGGTCCCTCCTGGCCTCTTTATACGACAAATGCTAAATTCCCACCATGACTCCTTCCTACTTTTGAAATCAGTACCACGTAGAAGGCTTCCATTTTACCAAGTTCTTCTAGATTGAGATATATCCTTTTCCTCAACTATGTGTTCAACCCCCCCCCAAAAAAAAAACTTCCTAGAAGACTTCATCTTATTTATTAACCACAGTTGACAGAAGCTCCAGATAACCTAGGTAAGCAAAGTTTTTGCTTCAGTAATGGTGGTCTTTGGTTAATCCTAGTTGATGCTTCAATCCAAGATTACCAGCAACACTGGATTAACACTACCCTTTGAGATATGATTTTATACTTTGTCACCCTGGTTGTCTTTGACCTCCCTATGTAGACAAACCTGGTATTAAATTCACAGAGGTCCACTTGCTACTACCAAATGCTACTATTACATGCATGTACCACTATGCCTACCCAGATTCTTTGATGTGGGAGTGGTCTCCTGTATTTTGTATTACTCTCATTGGTTGAATAAAGACTCTGTCTGGCTTGTAAGATAGGTCAGCCCTTTGGTGAGCAGAGTAGACAGAATGGAAGTTCTGGGAAGAGAGAAGGAAGTGGGCCAGTCACCATGAGGCTCCCATCGCAGATGGATGAAGGTTAGACCTTTCCGGTAAGTCACCATATGGTGGCTTACAGACTTTTATAATGGGTTAGTTTATGAGGTGAGTGCTAGCCAAGAAGAGGCTAGAGATAATGGGCCAGGCAGGGTTTGAATGAATGCCGTTCTCATGTGGTTATTTTGGGTGCAGGCGGCCAGTGGCTAAGAGGGCCAGCAGCTGGCGGCTGGGGAACATAACCCACACCTCTCCCATGTTTACAACAATTCTTAATTCAAACTTTAATATAAATGAATCCAATAGAGATTTAATCACTCCTCTGACTTTTCACAAATCAGGCCTCTTTTGTCTATATTGGTCTAACCATTATCTTGAGTGTTCACACAACAGTACACTAAGCTCTGAGCACTTAATGCCTTTTCTATCTGGAAGCTCCAAAATCCTTCCTCTTCATTCCACAAAACTTTCCAAGACATATAAACATCAGTTCCATCAAAATAAGACCCCACATCTGGCACCAATTTCTACCTTAGTTATTTTCCTATTACTGTGTTAAATATTATGGTCAAAAATAAAAAGTGAAGAGCATGGGTTCATTTGGATTAACGTTTTCAACCTATCCATGAGGCAAACTAACACAGAAAATTAACCAAAAATCTAGAGTCAGATACTAACATGACAGCAAGGAACTCACTTTACTGGAATGCTTATCGAATAAGACTCTGGATTATTCAGCCATTTTGTTATGTAACCTATGCATTCCTACCTAGGAATGGCAATGAACACAGTGGGTAAGGCACCCTCACATCAATAAATGATTAATAAAGTGTCCTCCAGACATTCCCAAGCTTCAGTCTGATGGAAGGAATTCATTGGCCTAGGTTTCTTCTCCCCAGGTGACATTAGTTTGTGTCAAGTTGACAAAAAACTAACAATTGCAAATACTTTTAAAAATACTTGTTTAATTAGATTAAAAAGTAAGTAATATTGAAAATAAAGAACTAAATAAATAACACTAAAATTTGGAGTGTCTAAAACACAAACTTCCCAACCCCATCCTTAATACTCTCACATGTTAATAGCATTTCTAGATTTCTGTAAGACTGGAATAATGCACAATGTTTTTGCAGTTATTCATAAAATCATGTTCCCCAATATGGTTATTTGTGTAAATTGAATGTAACAAAAATCAATGTCAAGTTTTGAAACCAACAGATGAGAATGTCATACCAACTTCACTGTTATAATCAAACAAAAATTACAGAGCAAGTTAAGTGATCCTGAAGTAATGTTTCTGATTCTTTAGTGTACATAGGCAAACTGAGGACAAAACAGTAGTAATCATAACATCTAGAATATATTAAGTAGGTAAGACATCCCAGGTACTGTTAAATAATTGTGGATCATTTGCCTCATTTAATACTCACAAAACCTTAGGAATTGGGTGCCATATCTTATCTACTTTATAATAATAAAAGGAAAAGAAGAAGCAATATTAAATAGCTGTCAAGGCAAAATCCTTTTATATGTGGTATTCTCCTTTGTATAGTATAAATATGTTTTACTACCATTGGTTAATAAAGGAGCTGCTTTGACATATAGCAAGGTAAAATATAGCTAGGGTGGAAGAAATATCCAGAGAGAATGGGTAGAGTCAGAGAGATGCCATGTAGCTGCTGAAAAAGGAAGATGCCATGGAGCTTCCCAAGAAGCAAGAGGTAACAAACCATGAGACTTGTATGATAGACATGAGTTAATTTAAGATATAAGAGCTAGCTAGAATGATACCTAAGCTATTGGCCAAAGACTGTTATAATTAATATAGTTTCTGTGTGATTATTTGGGTCTTGGCGTTCAGGAAATGAACAAGCAGTTGCTGTTTACATCTTTTGCCAAACTAGTCTGATTTAAGAAACCATACACTAAATTCATTACTGTCACTGGTGTACTGATAATGTATGAATAATTTTAAAATGTCCTAAATAAGTCATGACTACTTTATTTTATGCTGGATACTCTCTTTGTTTTTATTACTCAGAAGAATGATTGTTACAGAGCAATACCTATAAATAATTTATAAGTATATATAGATGTATGTATAAATTATTTATATATGAATGTATTAGTTATTTATTAAATAATTTAATAGTATATAACATGATTATTACTTTAATTTTAGACTTTTTATTATTAAGGTTCTAAGAATAATTAAATACATCAGCACAGTTAATTATGACTTCTTTGTAATATAGAAGTTTTAGAGTATTTTAGAAATTTATAGAATTTTACATAAAGAATAAAATCTACAATTTTATTGAAGTATGCATAACTGAGTACAAGAAGCAGAATTCCATATAATCAAAACTCTACAGGATGCAATATTATATTATTTGAACACATCAGTAATTAATTTGTGAAGATAGTTCCCAGTATTCCCCTAATGAGGACACACTAATTTTTCTAATAAATGTGCTGAAAGTATTTCTCTCTCTCTCTCTCTCTCTCTCTCTCTCTCTCTCTCTCTCTCTCTCTCTCTCTCTCTCTCTCCCTCCTCACTTCCTCGTGTGTGTGTGTGTCTGTGTGTGTGTGTGTGTGTGTGTGTGTGTGTGTGTGTAAATACCTATCTATGTCCCTCTATAGCAAAGCATTGTTTTTTCATTTCTTGGCTGTCTTGGAACTAGTTTTGTAGACCAGGCTGACTTCAAACTCAGAGATCCACCTGCCTCTGTCTCCTGAGTGCTAGAATTCAAGGTGTGCACTGACACTATCTGGCAAATTTTAAAATTTACCCTTATAATTCAAAATAGCTTTACTTTATAATGCAGTTCAATTGCAGGAAGCTACTTATTCATTTCCTGGCCGCTCAGAATCCCAAAATAACCACACAGAAACTGTATTAATTACAGCACTGCTTGGCCTTTTAGCTCTAGATTCTTATTGGCTAGCTCATATATAATAATCTAATCCATTTCTATTAAGTTCTGGCATCTGTCTTCAGCAGGGCTAAATGGTTTTTCCCTCTCTCTGTCTTCTTTTTTCCAGCATTCAGATTAGTTTTCCCTGCCTAGCTGTGTTCTACCCTATCAGGTCAAGGCAGTTTCTTTATTAACCAATAGTATTCACAGCATACTGAAGGGAATCTCACATCACAGTTCATTTGAAGACGTGGGTAACTGCTCCCTTTTCCTCTGCTATAAGAAGCTATCAGTGTCCTCTGGATGACAGATGTGTATAGCTTCATCATGCACAAGCCAAAACAACTTGAGAAAATAAAAGTTATTTCGCTAGTTTCCTATAATCTGAGCTCTGACACAATTCTATGTTAATGCTATTTAAACTAACTAGAATCTAATGGTTTTTTAATTAACTAAAGCTAAAAATTATGATTTCTTTCTAAAATATCTGTGTGCCAAATGTTATGGTATTAGAAAATTAAATATTTATATACTTTTGCTTAAATAATTTCTTCTTATTTTTATTTGAATTCCACTTGTTGGTAAGAAATAACTTCAGCCATAAAATCACACTGCACAAATTCATCAATGTTTTAGGGAAAATTTAGAAAAATCCATGAGATTACACATTTGTTCTTCTAATTTGAAAGTTTAATACAAAAATGTCCAGAGTAACTGTGAGTTGATAGATAACCCACTGGCACCTTAATAATATTAGGCTTATAGTCTAACATGTGGAAGAAACAGGCATCATGCCTTCTTGAGGCAGTGCTGTCAGCCTACACTTAGGCAGCCAGATTTCTAGGAGCCATTCCTAGTGGATGCAGGCTCATCCACATCTCTACAAGCACCAACTGAATAACTGAGTTCACTTCCAACAATGTGTCTGAAGCCCAGGGAAATCACTGGCAATTTTTGCTAATGATCATCCATTACTTACATGAGACCCATATAATTAAAATTGTCTGCGTCTTTGATTTGATACAGAAGGAGACAGAGAAAAGAGATCTATACAAAATGACAGAGCCACAATTTCATTACTATCATCATGGGAAACCATTTGTCATTTTGCTCTATTTTCTTATAGGCTTCCATTTGCTAGATATCTGATGTAGAGTTTCAGAATGTAGGCTTACTTCCCATGGTGATAATCAACAGTAATCACAATCATCATCATTTGCTGGTTATCTGTTATGCAAGCCGGTGTTCATATGGAATTACTAATTTGTATCATACTTTCTACAAATATGACCCTAGTATAGATTTTGAAGGACAGCAGAATTGAAAGGCATTGAATTAATTTCTCATGGTGAAATAAATAGGAAATTTCTGTAAAAAAATAGATTAGGTTATATCCACAGAGACAAAGACTCTTTTCCTGAGGCTTATTTATTTCAAGCCTAAGAAAAGAATTCATGGAGACAATTTAATATATTACAGTTCTTTACAACTTCCAAAACTAACTTTTGCTGTAACAAAGAGATGAACACTACATCAAACAAGTGAGTAAAGGAGTATAAAAGAGGCTTTGGGAGGAGGAAAGGAAAGGAAGAAATGTTGTAATTATATTATAACATAAATAAAAGAAAAAATGAAAACTAGCTAAACACATACTTGTAACTCATGAGGGCAAAATGATCAACAGTAGACCAGAAATAACTGGGTCCTCTGTGAAACCAATATGCAAGCGCTTAATCCCAGAAACATAAGTCAGGGCTACACAGAATATATTGAAAATGTAGCAACATGTAGTACATGGAAAGACTGGCTTATCCTACATTTGCAAATATGAACACACAATATTTACAACTAATGATGTCATCTGTGAATCATAATGCTAACAGAATATTTTCCAATAGGTTGTGACTTTGTCCATAGGAAACATACTTCATATGGACCTTGTATAGAGAGAGTCATGGAATGCATACAGAATAGAATGTTGTGTCATATAAATACTTTGGAAAAAATCTAAATAATTTCAGGATACCTCTAAAATATAACCCTAAATTTCATCTCAAATCAAAGAGCTGATATACCAAATAGTTATTAATACATGGATATATTCACATATTTTCACTAAAATGTATCACAGAAAATAAGAAAATGTATTAAATAATCCTCAATAACAGATATTTGCTTTCCTTTTATATTATATTATATCATATATTATATATGTATGACAAGGTTATTCATTTCTTTCATTATTGTAAAATGCATTGTCAAATGAAGAAATGTCACACACATATTTCCAAGTTCAAAAAAATATGTAACAATGACTATGGTTTAGATGTGACTCATTTCTGTTTTGGTTGGTTGGTTTCTTGTGGTTTGGATTCTGTTTTGTTTTTATGTGTCTGGAAATCAGTCCCAGGGATTTTTTGCATCATGGACATTTATATTCTCCTCTCTTAAATCATTAGAATCTAATAGATTTAAGTTTTATACTTTGTAAGAGCAAAATTCATGATCATGAGTATTTCAAACTCAGACAAAATTTGATTTCCTCTTCTACTTTATGAGCATTATAATGGCTTGCCTAAGTACAATTGTGATTTTCATTTCCTTGCTCTTTATGACAATTGCCACACTTTATAAAATTAAATGTACAGTTTGTTCCAAGAAAAATAAGGCTTATATAAAAAGAGAACTTGGTCCATTAGTAGAAAATGAAAGTTGGAACAGACTTTTGCTTAATCAAGGCAAACTAAACCTTTAAAAAAGCTGATCATAGAAATCGTCTGCACATTCAACCATAATCTTCTATTTTTTTAACCTCAAAGATTAAACATTAAGCCTCGAATAAAAGATTGAGGCAGACACAGCAGCAGTCTCTGTTCTTCTTTCTTTACCACGACCACACACAGTCTTTATTTTTTATTCACCACCTCATCCTCACCCATTACCACAACCACACATGGTCTCCATTCCTTGTTCTCCATCTCATCCTCACCCATTACCACAACCACACACAGTGCCCATTCGCTGTTCTCCATCTCATCCTCTTCCATTACAACACCACACACAGTGCCCATTCCCTGTTCTCCATCTCATCCTCACCCATTACCACAACCACACACAGTGCCCACTCCCTGTNTCCCTGTTCTCCATCTCATCCTCACCCATTACCACAACCACACACAGTGCCCATTCCCTGTTCTCCATCTCATCCTCACTATTGCATCGTCCCTAAAAAGCGTGTGTGATAATCCATCTTTAACTATTTACAGGGCTTATATATTACTCACTCTAGTCTCCAACTATTTCTTTCATGTAGATTTATATCCTTTCAACCAAATAACAAAATATCGCTTTTAGTTATAATAATCCCCACTTAAAAGTCCAATACAAAGACAAAATCCATTCTGCTGCTGTAATTCTAAATAAAATCTTGCCAACTGCTGTCTTTATGAGTCATCTTTACAAAGGTGACCTCTTAAATATTTATCAGTGACAAAGAACTACATGAAGATTTGGGGGTGTACTGGGAAAGCAGAAAATTGAACAGGATAAAGAAACCTAGAATAAATAATGAAAGACAAACTTATTAGGTTTATTCTCTACAGTTACATTTACACATGAATCTATGGAGGTGAAATATATCCATAGAAGCTTGCCTTGCACATTGCTGCGAGAGCATTGTCTGTTAGAATAGGAATTGTGAACTCACCTTCCTTCTCAACATTCCAAGCTCCCCACATCCATTGCCCTGCAACACCAACCTCTCCTCGAACCTCACTTCCTTTTCCCCCACTGCTCTCATTAAGGTACCAAAAGGCTCAGGAAAAGTATGCTTAAAGTTACAATCCTAAGAGAACTGTGCTGACATTATTGTCCCACATTATTCTCAAACACAAGTTGCTTTGAGTAACTTTGATTCTCCCCCTCACTTTTACCGATTTTACACTAAGCTTTATGATCTTCTCTCCAGGGCTTCCCCAGTACCATGGACTCTGCTGTCTCAGGTTACTTCAAGCTCCCAAACTTGCTCTCATGTCCAGATTCCACTGCTGTGCTTGCCGACTGTACAACACAAGTCTTTTGTGTGGATCTGTCTTCTCCATGCGCTTGTTTTAATCTCATATTTTAAGTAGCAGAATTCTCTAAGTTTTAATTCTTTTTGTAATTGAGCCAATAAAATATCTCCCTGGCCTTTTTCATGAATGATTTTCTGTCCTTCCTTTATTTAGAACCTGAAGTTCTGCATGAGTCAGCAGATCACGAAATATTTTTATTTAATATTTAAGTAGAAAAGTACTTTTCTACTTAAACTGAATAATTATCATGAAGTTTTCATTTATTCTTTCATATTTTGACTTTCTAAAAGATATTATAGGTTTTGAAAATTATTATGTGTATTATGGGTGCATTATAAATTAAATGTCTCCAAAAATATTAATGAGAGATAATTTTAGGTTTATTTATTTTTTCAAATGGTGTGTGTGTGTGTCTGTGTGCATGCATATGACTTGGAGGTCAGTGAATCTGGAACCCTGTGAGTTGGACTTAAAGGCAGTTCTAAGTCACTTCATGTGAGTGATTGAACTGAATTTGAGTTCACTAGAAGAGTAGTACAGCTAGTAATCATTGAGCAATCTCTGTAGTCCAAGTTTTGTTTCACTTTCTTTGGAGTCATCATTAATTTGTTTTCTTCTTTGTATTTCTTTTCTTTTCTTTTTTTGCTTTTCAAGACAGGGTTTCTCTGTAGCTTTGGAGCCTGTCCTGGAACTAGCTCTTGTAGACCAGGCTGGTCTCGAACTCACAAAGATCCGCCTGCCTCTGCCTCCCAAGTGCTGGAATTAAAGGCGTGTGCCACCACTGCCAAGGTTCTTCTTTGTATTTCTTAATATCTTTACTTGTTCTATGAACATTTAGATAACATTGATTTGAATGTACTTTGAATGTTCATCCATTTAAAGGTTGGTACCCAGAGAAGCACTATTAGACATAGATGGTCGTTAAGTGTTGAGGTTAGTGGAAATTCTTAAGTCATAGTTAGTATACCCTTAAAAAGTATTATGATGCCATGGCCCCCTCCTCACCCTTTGGTTTTGTTTTAGAGACAGGTGGCATACTTATATAATCCTAGAAGTTTGACATTAAGGCAGGAGATTATGATCAGCCAAAAAAAAAATGTAACAAGTTGAACGCCAATCAGAGTTACATGGTAAAATTTGGTCAGGAAGTGAAAACTAATTCAAATAAAAGTCTATGTGTTTATTTTTTTTTCTTATTTTCTTTTTTGTTAGAATAACAGAAATCTGAGAAGCACATTTTTTTTTCTTTTGAAGACTAAAAAAAAAAGACAACTATATGTTTTGAACACATGGAGTGATCAGTGTTTTATGTGGGATTTCCCTCTGTATGATGTGAATACCATTGCTTAATAAAGAAACTGTCTTGGGCCTGCTCAGGGAATAGAGGTAGGCAAAAACCAAACTGAATGCTTGGGAGAAAGAAGAAGGAGTTAAGGAGAAGCCATGTAGCCCTGCCGGAGACAGAGACCAGAATTTTAACCAGTAATCCACAGCTATGTGGCAATATACAGATTAATAAAATTAGGTTAACTTAATATTCAAAAGCTAGTCAATAAGAAGCTAGAGCTTATGGGCCACTCAGCGATTTAATGAATAAAGTTTCTGTGTGATTATTTTGGGATTGAGCAGCCGGAAACCAACAACTGACACCTACAACAAATGTTCATTTTGTGATTGTTCATAGAGCTGTTAGGTAGCTAGTGTTGAAAGATATTTTAGGATTTCTGCCTAGGATTTTCATTTTAGGATAATTTGATTCCCCAAAAAGCACATTGAGATTTTTGAAAGGTAGATATAAATATAATTAATGTAAATGATTAAAAAGGAGAACTTGAAGCAAATTAAACTTTAATTTATAACTATACAACTTATTCCTTTTCCACATGGCTGTGCTACCCTAAACTGTGTCTCATCTAACTTTGTGCAGAAATCCTCAGCTTTACGTTCTCTACAGAGCAAATACCCAGGGTTCATGCCTTGTTAAAATAGATTTAGGAGATACAATTAGTTTCTTTCTTATTGTTTATATTTTCTTTTTTCTATTTATTCCTTGTGTCTTTCACATCATGCATCCTTATCCCACCCATCTACTGTTTCCTTGCATCTGCCTTCTGTTCTTGTAATGTCCCTCCTCCTACTAAAACCTAAATTAAGTAAAAATTATTTAATAAAATACTAAATAAAATTTAAGATAAAAAAGAGAAAATCTTGTCATGGATGTTGCAGTGTGAAGCACTGAGTGATGCAGTATTTTTTTCTTCTTTTTTTTAAATTTTATTGTTTTAAATATCATTTTTCATTTATTTTACATACCGGCCACAGATTCCCCTACCTCTTTTCCCCACTTCCTCTCTATCCCCTCCTCATCCACTCCTTCTCTGTGTCCATTAAGAAAGGAGCAGTCCTCCCATGGCCCAGAACAAAGCAAAGCACATCTAATTGAGGCAGGACCAAGCTCCTCCCCTTGCCTCAAGGCTGAGCGGGGGCATAAGCAGATGACTCATGAATGATAGGAAACCCAGAGAGTCAGATGACATGAACTCTTGTGAGCCCATGGACTCTGGAACCACAACTAGGGAGCCTGCATTGAACCGACCTTGGCACTCTGCATGTGTGTGACAGTTGTATAGCTTGGTTTATCAGTTAGGCTCTTAGCAGTGAGATCAGGATCTGTCTCTTGCACTTAGCTGGAAGATCTCCTGAGCAAATTGGGATCCTGGGGATCTTGGGAGAGAGTTGAAGGGGAGGGGAGAGGCAGGGAGTGGAGCAGAGAAAAATGTAGAGCTCGATAAAAATCAATAATTGAAAAACAAGAACCTGATCTCCATACTGGATTGTTTATACATCTTACATGCAGGTCTTCATCACCAAGAATCATTGGTTTTGTTTGAAGCCCCAGGTCTCTGCTATACTGTTGACACTGAGTGCTCACTGGAACTCTTCCGGGACATCCCATTGCTGCCTTGTGTTCTGGAGGGCTTGTAGCCCTGAGTTTGCTCCAGCAGATCACAGATGGGGTAGATGTTTGGGTGGGCTAACATTTAAGGCTGGTTCTGGGTTTGGGTAGTTAACTGCAGTGTTGGTCAGCCTGCCAGCTTTAAAAGATAAAATTTAAGTAGCATTGTTTTCCACTCATCTAACATATTCAATTGAACGTGTTTACTTTCTATGTATAGAATTATGTAAGTATTATCATTAATTTAGAATGTTCTTGTTTCCCTCAAAATAAATGCTATATTCTATGCTCATTTCCTACAGTACTCCATTTTAAAATCCTGACATGGCTAATATGCTCTCAATATTTACTACACCCTGGTCATTTTATAACAATATGTTGGTTCACTTACTTTCTAAGTTTTCCATGCTGTCATATATATTAGTCTTCTTTTTCCTTTATTACTGAATAATATTCCATTCTACTTTTTACCAATAAATAGCACTTCCTTGCTAAGTATTATCTCTTGTATTGATATTCTGTTAACTGCTCAGGATGAATGAAAGGAAGTTGTTTAGCACTGAGAACTTATTAGAATATCTTGTTGTTTCTTAATCAGAAATTTAGCAAATAATCTCAACTATCAAAATATATAGTGCTACAAATTTTCTAAATGAATTTGTGGAATGAATTGTGTCACTTTCCAACCTTCATTTTCATCTTCATCTTGTCTCTTTAAGCCTTGGCTTTTGGAAAAAACGTTATCATACACAAAAACATGACTCTTTTACTTCACTATTCGGCTAGTTTAAGCTTTAAAATTAAATTATTTTTATCTTCTATTTCACCTTTTTACAATATTAATTTTTTATATACAATATGTTTACTGTTCTTTTAGGGCTCACAGGAGACAGCCATATAAAATCCTTTATGTTACAATTGGTTCTTACTTAAATTCTAAATGGGGTGCAATTTGTACATGCGGTTCTAATGTATGCATGAGATTAGAGTATGGGTATATACTAATTAACATTCAGTAGAAACATTTATTCAAGTATCTCTATTTCATTGTTTCTATTTCATTATATTTCTCAGTGTTGAGTAAAGCCATCCTGTACACATGATTGCATCATTATTTATGTAAACTAAAATTACCAGGAGCAAAAGTAAATGATAATCTACAATTTTTAAAACTCCCTGAAGTATTGAGTATTAGCACATATTTTTTTTTTTATTGTCAAAGAGCTATTTCTTTTTTTACTGAGCTTAAAATTGTGAGTGGAAGAATTATGATTCCAAGAAACTAAAATTTATCAAATAGCTACAATAAAATAAAAATGTATATTTGCATTTTTAGCTTTTGGTTAATATATTAAAATTGTGAATATGCATGTTTCTTTAAAAACATGTTTAGAGATCAGGGTGCAACAAATTCATTTATACTAATATCCTTTTGTAAATACACGACTTAACTTCTAAGTTTCAATTTCACCCTCCATAGAATTTATATTGATTTGCAAATAAACTCATTGCATAGCTTCCAAAACAGGAAAATTACACTGACCCATGCTATCATTATTGAAGAAAGCTAATCATTGGCTAACTGTTGACTGCCTTAGTGATAGACATGCAACATACTTGTTCACTTGTGCACTGGAAAGCAAGCCTTCAATTGTCTGTACTTTTTCCCTGAAAGTATGCAAATGGAGCTGCCTCAATGCTTTAATTCTATGAGACAAGATTTCTAGTTTATAAAATTGGAGATGGTAATATATACTCCATGAGACGTTGTAGAAACTTAAATAAATACATTTGTGTAATTTTCTTATACTAATGACTAGAGTAGTAAACTAATGTAAACCAATATTCAAACATAATTGTTGTGTTTGTTAAGAAGACATCCATGTTTAAGGAACACAAATTATTTAATGGACTTAGGAAAAATTGGATGACTTACTGATTTATGATTTAAACTGTGTATGAAAATACATACGGTTGGCCCTTCATTCATGTCTTCCCAAGGAGATTCTTCCCAAGAGTCTTTTCTGGAAGACATGACCAAATGTCTATTGATTCCACACAGGGTGCCAACAACAGAGCAAAAAACAATGTCATTAAGGTTCAACTTGGAGTGATAGTGAACTTATTGGGGTACTTAAGGAACACAGATGAGTGATACTAATAGGAGAAGGGAGAGTCTGAGGCAGCTGTGTCATCAAAACACTCCACATAGGCATGGAGGAAGCCTCAAAAGAGCTATAGCACTGATGTTTTCTTCTCAGTTTGTATGTAATTCCATTCAAGGACCTCCTTTTTTGCAATTGTTTACTTACTGTTAGAATCACAGTGAGGGGCCTGGGAGCCTTGTAAATTTTATGAGCTTCCTGAGATTAAGTTTCCTTTCAATGTTGCAAGCTTTTTTCCTACCCCCAGAAGATATGCATCACTTGGAGTGAGACACAATTCATTCAGTAATCAGTAATCATTCATTTGATAATTATGATGTATGAAGAGTTGTTCAATATAAGCTAGGAAATTAATGCCAAGCATAATATTACTTTGCTTACTAAGTAATTGCTGCTTTTTATATTTTTTATTTTTACTAAGTAATTGCTGCTTTGAAAATTAAATAGATTAATTCTTTATGAAAAACAGAATATAACATGACTTCCAGTTAATCTTATCATTTAAAACTTTTAGTAGGCCTTGTTATAATTAAATTATGTTTTCTAATGTAAAATAAGCTGGAGATATAACTCAGTGTTTGAGTGCAATGATTGTTTTTCCAGAGTACTTGAGTTGAATTCCCAGAACACTCATGGCAGCTCAAACTGTTGGTAACTCCAATTCTATGGGTCTGATGCTATCTTCTACTCCTCAGGATCTTTGTATGCACATGGTATATATAAACTTATGAAAACTCATCTCTCTCTCTCTCTCACAAACACACACACATATCACACACATGTTCTACACACACACACATCTTTCATATATACATTTTTCACACACATATCATATATACATATCACACACATATATCACACACACATAGCAAACATACACATAAGAAATAAAACATACACTTTTAATCCCAGCACTGAGGAGGTAGAACAAGAAGATCATTGAGTTTGCCTCCCCCCCCCCACACACACAAAAAAAAAACACAAAGAAATAAAGCAGAACAAAATAAATAAAAGTTGTAAAATAATACAGTAAATTCCTTCCAGTTTTTAAAAGTGGATAATAATAATTGAGAACGAATCTAATAAAACTTATTTTTATTTATTCTCTGAGAATTTGACTTATTCTTTTCCTTCCCAAGCTTCGAATAAAATAAACATTTTAGTGCAGCAGCTCTATCAAAGCACAGCAAATGATAACAAGTGCGACAGAATTTCAAAGGGCAAGCAAAATGTGGAGGCACATCAGTATTATTCTTCAAGAGAAACATCTGTAAAGCAGGCATCTGTAAAGCAGGCATCAGCCCATATAGGACAGATAATGGTCAGACATTTCTATAAAGGATTTGTGGAAAATATGTTAGTGTTTTGAACTGCATTAAAAACCTACCTAATTCTGAAGTCCTTTTTAAAATCAGTGTTTTAAAAGTATAAACATGAATTTTAGTCAACAGATCAGATTATGCATATGTTCCTCCTGTGATATATCTCTATTTTAGATCAATTTATTTTGCACAGAAGTCTCCTAATAAAGAATGTTCCAAGCACTCTTAAAACCATCTCTATTTTCTGAATGACATTTATTAAATCATCCAGTCAATGGCGTGTGTTCAGCATTCATTGGTGGCCCCTGACACTGTATATAATAGAAATGTAATGTTACATGGCATGGTTTTACATGCTTCAGTGAAAGGTCAAATGCTAACAGAAATGTGTGACTCAATGGTGACACCACTAATATATGGGTTTAAAAAGAGTTAATGAGCAATAGTAAATGATTTTGTTGACATGCCTTGTTATTAAAGCAACCACGATTATTTCTGGAGGAAATTATGTTGAAATGAAGATGGAAGCGTCAATAAGTAAGTCAAAGGTTTATGGAGTTAAAAGGTGTAGAAAGTGCTTGGCATGTTCAAGAAAAGAAAAGAAAACACTTTCTGAACTGTGTAAAGGAAGGGAGGTAAGCTGAAAAATAAATAAGTTCAGACAGTTAAGCACGAGGCAGGCTCTTACGATGTCTGAAGTTATAACAGAATTGACTAACATGCTGAGGATGGGAACACTCACTTTTAGAAAGCTATCCAAGAAACAACTGAGAAGGAGAGATATTTGAAAACAGAATTGATAGGCATCCATGAATTTGGTACTCGTAGGAAGGAATCTCCCGATTCACTGTCACAAACATGCCTCACACTCAATGGTTCCCTTCTTTGCTCAGGGTCTTTCCCTTTAAAGAATGCCATGTTGACCTGCACCAACCTCTGTATCCTAGTTCTTATATCCAATGCAATTGTTCAGCCTTTAAATAGGCAACTTTTCCTTATATTTCTCTTTCATTTGTTTCTTAATTACATAAAACAATGAAATATAGTATTCAATTGTACTTTCTAAATTTTGTCATATTTCCTCAACAGGAAAATAACCAAACACACAATTATGTATGTATATTCACTCCTTGATGTGTGGTGTTTTGGAGGTCTATGTTTAAACTAACTAGATCCCCTCACAAGCATTCTTTAATGCAGTGGACTCAACTTTTCTGATGCTGCTACTATTGGATACTGTAGTATTATTGTACTGTATATTGTAATGACCCGCAACCATAAAATTATTTTGTTGCTACTTCGTAACATTAGTTTTCTACTGCTATGAGTCAATGTAAATATATGATATGCAGGATATATATTATGTGATGTCCAAAGGTGTCATGACCTATGGGTTGAGAACCACCACTTGAAATAGTTGTACAGTTTTCCACAGACAGGGATTCTGAAATAGCATCATAGACTAATGAATTGTCTGAAAAGCTTCCACTAATATTCTTTATTATCCAAAATTTTCCTTGTTTTTTTCAACTTCTGCCTCTTTGTCCTTTCAAGACATTTGGCATACTAATTAAATGGCAACTTACTCAAGCTAGAGCCATATGAAAGGAGTGATCCTCAACTGGAAAACTACCTCCAAAAGATCCAAGTGTAGGACATTTTCTTTTCTTTCTTTCTTTCTTTCTTTCTTTCTTTCTTTCTTTCTTTCTTTCTTTCTTTCTTTTTTTTTTTCCAAATAGGGGTCTTTTATTTGTTTGTTTGTTTGCTTTGCTTATTCTACTCACATATAATATATCAGATCACACCTTTTCCATCCTCGAATTCTTCCAAGTTCCCCCAATGCCTCCCCTCTTCCCAAGTTCCACTGCTCATCCTTTCCCCTTCAGAAAAAAAAAGCAGGCCTCTTATGAATATTAACAAAACTTGGCATAAAAATAAGCAGTAAAACTAGGCACAAACCCTCATATTAAGGCTTGAGGAGGCAAGCCAACAGCAGGAAAGGGGTACCAGGAGGGAAAAAAAGAGTCAGAGACAAACCCATCCCTATTGTTAGGAGTCCACACAAACCTCAATCTAAACAACCACAACTTACAGTCAGAGGACCCAGTACAGAACTTTGCAGGCACCTTGATTGTCTATTCAGTCTCTGTATGTCCCTATGAGTTCTGCTTACTTGGTTTTGTGGGCCAGGTTCTTTTGGTGTCCCCAACACTTCTGACTCCTACAGTCCTTCCTCTCTATCTTCCAGGGTGTTCCCCAACTCTACCCAATGTATATCTCTATAACTGCTCCCATCAGCTGCCTGATGAAGCCTCAATGATAATAACTGGCCTAGGTACCAATCTATCAGTATAGCTGATATTATTAGAAATCATATCACTGATTTTAAATCATCATCATCATCATTTTTATTATTATTATGCCAGTCTTGCGTAGGTTCTACCTGTAAATTACAAAGATACCCACATTTAAAACAAACGTTACTAAAGCTTAAATCACACATTGATCCTTACACATTGATAGTAGGAAGTTTCAATACCTGACTGTCACCAAGAGTCATGTCATTCAGACAAAAACTAAATAGAGAAATACTGGATCTCACTCATGTTACAAACCACATGGATCTGACAGATATTAACAGAACAATTCACCTCACCGCAAAGTGTATATCCTCTCAGTCCCTCACAGAATTTTCTCCTAAATTAACCATATATTCAGTTACAAAGCAAGTCTCAACACACACAAGAAAATTGAAATAACCCCATCCATCCTCTCAGACCACCATGAGTTAAAGCAGATTTCAACAACAGAAACGAAGTCTACAAAACTATGGAAACTGAGAAATTGTTTATATACTGGTTAATGTGGGAGGGCCAAGGCCAATGTGGCTAATTCATCCCTGGGATGTAAGTCCTGGGTTCTGTAAGAAAGTAGGCTGAGCAAGCCATGAAGCAAGTCAGTAAGCAGTACCTTTCCATGCATTCCACATTATCTCTTGCCTCCAGGATCTATCCCTGCTCGAGTTCCTGGCCTGACTTTCTTCAATGATAGACTATGATATTAAAGTATAATCTAAATAAACCCTTTACTCCCTAACTTGTTTTTTATCGATGGTGTTTTATCAAAGCAATAAGCCTTAATGAAGACGTGCTCCTTTTGACTAAAAAGATAGATTAGCATCTTTCTTGTTATCTATATGCATTGATGTCCTCTCTAGCTCATCTTATTCTTAATTCTGATGTTATCCTGTGTTTAATGGGTGTTGTTTCATCATGTTGCTTATCTTTTCAGTGCTGCACTGAATGGAATCTGAAATCTGAATCATAATGAGGAATTCTTTCATACATGTCTTTGCAATCACTTTGTCTTTATATTAAGTCATTTGTGAGTATTTGCAGCTAGGTGTCACTTATTTTCCTGCTTTCTTAGTCTCAGGATCCTTACTTCACATGATTCTGTGCTTGCTATATCTCTTCAATTATCAGTCCCAAACATCTGTTTGTCCATCTACCCTCTGAGAAAATGTTAACTTCACTGAAGGTCTTCTCTCGTATTCTCAGTTCTAAGACGTATTAAAATAGTTCCACAGTCTAGACTCGCATTTCAATTGTATACACTTTGAGATATTCTTTCAATTCTTAATAAATATGACCTGTAATTTTGGTTCATCCTTAAACTAGAAAAAGTAGGGATTTTGACAAACCAATGTTCGTTCTGCCCTCCTGTCATAGGTGAAGCTTCTGTGTCCTCTTTATATTCCTCTAACACATGCCATGAGTACCAGGTGTTTCTGTGCTATGACAAGCTTCCAGTACCTTTTAGCACAATGTTACAACATAACAAGTGTTTTGTCAGTCTATAGTCTTTGCATAAAGAATAATTTAATTGTTTTAAATTCTGCCAAAGATAGTGGTAGCTGCATGGTATCAATTTACTAAATTTATAACTATGTACATAGTGAGAAACAGAACTAACCCAAAGAAAACATTACCATTTAGTGTAATAAATGTTGGTGGGACTTTCCCAGATCTATAGGCATTCTCTAATTCAGCCTCCAATTATTTTTTAAAAAACTCCACTTGCCTCTACCTTTTGAGGACAATAACAGAAACATGACATGACATGGAAAAACAGGAAATCAAGTTTCAAATTTAAAAGTTCAGAATTAACATTCTGTGTCATTAGTGTTGTGTTTAAAGAGTTGCTGTTAAGTTTTTGTTTGGTCTGAGTAATAATAGCATTAGCTATTAATCCTCTTAAATTAAGAGTTTCTTTAACAAATTAGAAAATGAAAGAAAATAAAATGCACCCTGTGTTGTAATTTCATTTCACAGCATGGCAGTTATGTTAAAAAATAATCTAACTTTAGCATCATCTATACTGTATTAAGTACTCTGATAATATGTTCAATATGAGCAGAAACAAGATTTTGAAGCTTGAACGATAAGTTTATTTAACTGTGGATTAAGATAGTGGTTCTCAACCTTCCTAATATTGAGACATTTTGATATAGTTTTTCATGTTGTACTAACCTCCAACCATAAAATTATTTTCATTGCTACTTTATCTGTAATTTTGCTACTGTTATGAATTGTAATGTCAATATCTGTGTTTTCTGATGGTCTTAGGTGATCCCTGTCAAAGAGATGTTTGACCCCCTAAAGGGGTTACAATCTCCAAATGATCAAAGTGAAGAACAATAAAACTTAATTATAAATATGTTGCTTAAATTTTTCATTGTTTTGATATTCCTTATAATTTCTGAGAAAAATATTTGATACTAAATGTAAAATTAATGAAACTCAGTTAACTATTAATGGAGTTTTGTTTGCTTCAATACACTAAGTCCTTCTTTGATTCAAGGCCAGCGGTAGGTGACTGAGGAGTATGAATGTGTCTCATTGCCATACCCTGGGCTAAAATATGAATCAATAAGAAAGACAAATACTACAGACAGGACAAAACCAAATACCTTAAAAGCAAAGAAATTTACAAATTTAGCATTTGTAAAAAAAATCTAAATTCTATATCTTAAAATAGGTCTTTGAAATGAATAAAGTACCAAGACTTGTAAAAGTAGGTTCATCATGTTCATCAAAGTGCTGTGATAAATAAACACATGAAACATCAACCAATAATTTTGGTGTTGAGTTACATTTGTATTTAAGAGTATGTTTATAAACCTATTAATCCACTTAGCTTTTAATGTAGATAAATAAGGTGAATCACTATTTTATTGAGATTTTTAGCATTTGAGAATGTAATACATTAGTGCTGTTTGAATATAATATCAACCTTCCCAACTCCTTCCCTCAACTCCTTGTATATCTTCCTACACTTCTCCAGTTTATGACCTCTTTTTTTCTTCTTTAATGATCATTGTTACATGTAATGAATGAACACACACACACACACACACACACACACACACACACACACATATATATATATATATATATATCTCCTATTGAATTTATTTAGTGTTGCTTGTATGTGTTTGTGTTTATGGTTGAACACTTGGAATTGGATAAATTATAAGGGGCTTGTCCCAGGAGAAAATGGGATCTTAATCTATCACCAGTCATTAATTATTAATGGCTGTTCATCTAGAGGTAAGAAATTCTGACATTTCTCCCATCTACACTGACAAGTCACCTGGTGCTCTCATTATGCAAGTCTTGTCTTTTTAGGAGACCATACTATTGAAGTTATATGAGTACAGCTTCACTATTTCATCTAGAACATATTACCTCACAGCAGACATCCCAGCCCTCTTGCTTTTACACTCTTTATATGCCCAGTTCTATGGATTTTTCTAAGCCTTAAGTGTATAGGTTACCTTGTAGAGAGCAGTATCATTGTATGGCTGCACTTAATCTCTCTTCCCCTCTTATCTATCTATCTATCTATCTATCTATCTATCTATCTATCTATCTATCTATGTAGATATCTATCTATTTCTTCCTCTGTATCTGTATACTGAACGGGGGGCATGGACTTATCTGTATATTTTAATTAAGCATAAAATATATTTCCCAAAATTTTTCAAACATTATTGGTGTTATTTATCCCAGCTTCCTCCCTTACTCTCATTCTGCATCATCTTTTTCCTCCTTTACCCAGTTGAAGTCCCTCATGTTTTATTCCATCTCCACCTTAGTAGTACCTGTGTCCTGCTGTCCTCCATAGAACTTCTCTTCATTTTACTTTCTGGTCCCTTGTGCTTATCTGGCTTTTGGAAAACACTATATGCTAATTGAGGTAGCCCACAAAGACAAACATCACACTTTCTCTTGTACTTTTGAATCCCAGCACCAATGTATAGCCTGAAGTAACTATCAGGATTTTAGTTTCATATTAGGAAGTTACAGTTTAAATATTTACTTCAAATTATATTTTAAATTTACAAATACAACTGTCCGTGTCCTTGAAATGCAATTTAAATGACACCAAAAGTCTATGAAAATTACTGAAATGTATCACATATTCAATTAATGGAAATATTTAATATGCAGACTCATTAAGTAATAAGAAAAACCCTAATTCCCTACCAAGATTCCTTGTCGAAATAAACAAAAAGAATATGTTTGCCAAGGAAATAATCATATTATTAAATTAATAAACAATGTGTTTCTGGATAAATAGATAATTAACTCTCAAAAATGAATTTGTTTTTTAAAAACATTTATTAATTTTTGACCAAAAGCATATGCTGAACACAGATTAGAATACAGACATAATATCTCCTGGAAAGACAAAGACTGTATCAACATATTCAAGAAAGAAATAATTTCCTCTAGTGAGAGAAAAAAATAAACAAACAAACAAAATTAGCAGTCCAATGCACTTTCTTTGATAGAGCTACATATGTAAATGCTGATGCAAAGCATAGTTTTTTCCACAAGGAAAATAGGAGATTGTTTATTCTGAGATAAATATCGGTGACTATGTTTCAGATGACTGTGAATTTAGGTTCTAAATTCATAAAGTAGTATAAATAGTTGATATGAACATGTATATTCATAGAAAAAGAAAATCATATCAATGAAATTATTATCAATTTGGCAAGTTATAAAGCAGTGGGTAACATGTTCTGTGGTTGTTTGAATGTGATTGACTCCGTAACCTAAAAGGGAATGGTACTGTTGGTAAGAGTGGCTTTGTTAGATTAGGTATGGCCATGTTGGAGGAAGCCTGCCACTGTGAGGGCCAGCTTTGAGGTATCTTATATACTCATGCTGACTCAGTATTTCATTCTATTTCTTGTTGCCTTCTGATAAATATGTTTGCCTGCATGTTTCCATTTGCTGCCATGATGATAATGATCTAAACCACTGAAAATGTAACACCTCTTTTAAATATTTTTCCTTTGTAATAGTTGTTGTGCTCATGGTTTCTTTCACAGCAATAGAAATCCTAACATGACACCTTGCTATAGTTTTCAGATACTCTAGGATTACATTCTTAGCACTTGGGTTGGTAGAGGGAGGTGGGGTGGGGGGGAGCGGGAGGGCCAGGAACAAGGGGAGTAAATGTAAATTTTTCTTGTAATAAAAAAATAAAGAATGCATTTCAAATACTTTATCTGTTACTTTATAGGCAGCCAGATACAGAGATGAATGATAAATTGCTATAAAGATAGTAGTTTAAATGAAATGACCTCCAAAGTTCATATGTATTGGCACTATTAGAAGGTGTGGTTTGTCCAAATAGGTGTGGTCTTGTTGGAAGAAGTGTGTCATGGTGTAGATAAGATTTGACTTCCCTTTGCTCAAGTTTTATTCAGTTGACACTCAAACCACTTACTGTTGCCTGCGAGTCAATATGTAGACTCTCAGATACTTCTCCAAGACCCTGTCTGCCTGTATGTCACCATGCTACACCAGAAATATAATAGACTACACTTCTGAAAATGTAAGCCACCCCAATTAAATTCTCTTACTCTGTGAGTGTTGCCATGGTCATGGTGTCTCTTCACAGCAATAGAAACAATAACTACAACATGTAATTATAGCTAGACATAAATATTGATTTTTATTGATAACTTTTATGTTCAAATGTATGGGCATGTATACTTGGATTTTCATGTTTTTGCAGGTGCATGGGCATGTGAAGATTCACATGCCTGTGTGTATGCATGTGGAGGTCAAAATTCATTCTTAGGTACTATTCCCCAGCATGGCAGTCCTATTGTTTTAGAGACAGGTTCTCTGATCCAGTTCTGGAATTCAATGACTCAGTTAGGTTAAGTGACCAATAAGTCCCAAAGAACCTTCTATATGCAACTCCTTCAAAAATGGAGAGGGGTTTACAAATACTTATGTTAGTTTCATCAAGTCTTTATTTCCAAGTGGGTTTTAGAATCTAACTTAGATTAACCTTGTACAATAAGGACCTCATTGACAGAGCTATCTCTCCAACATATTCTGTAAATGTTTTTTTATTCCTCAATGATAAATGTTCTAATAAGTCAAGAATTCTTCACTAACACAGGCATGGTTTTTTAAGAAAACCCATTTCACAAAATCTTATAAACATATGTGAGAATGGTTGACATTGCTCAGAGTCTGGAATTACTGACCATAGAAGAGGATGTGAAGACTTTATGAAGAAAAAGAAGGTAATCAATGAAAGAATTAAAACTTGGTTTTTAAGTCAAGAATGCATGATGAACAAAACCAGACCGCTGCTGGGGGTAAAGCACAGTGGTAGCATACCTGCCTAAGCTTGAGGAACCTGAATTCTGTCTTCAGCATGAGAGAGAAAAATTACCATATCTTTCTGATACAAATTATATTATGCACAATCAGTCACATATATAAAAATTATTGAGGAACTGAACTGAAATTCTGATTCTTAATTTATGATGCTTGGGTGAAGTACAAAGGCTGCATTCCACACTGACATTTCGGCTTATTTTGGGCTCCAGCCAAATTGAGTCTTGTGTCACAAAAGAGTTTATAATACATTTCAAAGATTGTGGTATGCAATATATTTGCTATATCCTTGACTTTTATTCCATTGAATCATTCTTGATAATTCAAAGTAAAATTTGTTACTAGATAACAACAACCTACTTTCTCTCTCATCTCTTTAATTACAGTTATAGCTTTAGTACAGAATCGAGGTCTCTCTAAACAACATACTAACCTCTGTAATCATTGACACCCCACCCTTACCATTTGTTAAGATATGACTCTAAGCATCATTTGGACTTCTGAGTTCTCTTCTGTATTTATTGTAAAGTTTATTCCTGAGGGTACAAACAGCCATAAGTTTTTTTTTTAATGTGGAATAAAAATGGCACTTCATGTGATTTTTCTCAACTTTATTCTTTACAGATTGAATTTATACCTCATTTTGTCAATAAATCTAATTCCAGCTCTTAAATTCCAGCTTTGGTGAATAAAATTGCTTTGCATCAGCAGCTTATTGTCTCACTTATAGTATTAAAAGTTAAAAATTCCTTCATCTTTTTGTTCTGAGCTTTTCATTCCTTTTTCAATGAAGTGTAAATGGTAACCTGTTGCAACTGGCAGACTCATGGGGGAAAACTACAGCACACAATGACACTTGCGAAGAAAGAATTTTCTGCTAATTAATATAGAATTGTTCCACTTTAAATTAATTCAAAACAAGGTATTCCCAGACTAGATCAGTAGATTTAGAATTGATGTAATAAAAATATTAGAAAGATCCATAAAAACTAGATTTATAGATGATAATTAACTAGTTAGCTAGATATGTACATACACACATAAACACCTAGATACACAGATAGATATATGGATAGATAGAAAGATACGTAGGTGACAGATTGACATATAGATGATATAAATATGTTTTCATATATACTCAATGACAGATTATCAAATACATAAGTTGCATTTATTTATTCTCCATTAAATATTTCTTTAAATATTCATGATGCAAAAACATGTTAAAGAATTCTTATAGTACTGAAACTTTCATTGTCCTTTTCTTTTACATCATTAATTCCAAAAATTTTGTGGATTGTTAACTGCACAACCATACCATATTTCACTTTGAGACTTATTAAACTGGTATTCATTGTAAATTCAGCTCAAAATGTTACCTTCTCACACAACATTCCTTATGGTTGGTCCAAGCAGCTCATTAAATTAATTAAGTTAATTTAATGTGAAATTATATCCAAATACAAACCAATAAACTTTGATGAGTTTGATAAAATATAATGGGAAGATGATAGGTAGGTAGACATGTTGATGACAGATAGTTGGATTTGTAGATGACAGACATACATATCTCCTCTATTATGCTCCATCGGCATTTCTTTATATTTTATCATCTTGCTCTCCATAGTAATTTGGGTTTTTTCCTGCTTGGCAGAGTCAGACCCTTAATGACAATGGTAGAATCATCTCTCTACTTACCTAAGATATAATGGAGCATATTTATTTTGACCTAGACAGAAGGATCATCTTCTTGCCACAGAGTTCAGGGCTTTTAGAAAATGTCAAGAAGCTGAAAGTCAAAAGACTCAGAAAACACACTGTTACCTTTGTTTGTTACCTTTGTTTTGTGGAGTATTTGATTCCAAAGCCTGAAAGAATTCTTAAAAGTACAGAACTGAGGTTTCATGAAAAATATTTACTTTTAGGAGACTCAGATTAGATCAAAAAGGCATGGTAATGCTGCTTTTATGGATAGTGGATTCAAATAACACATCACAAAAGCAACCTATCACATTCAAAGCAAAAGTCAGCCCCTAAAGTCTGACTTAGGTTCCTTGTATATCACATCCAGTGTATTTTCTATTATACCTTTATGTATCTAATTGTCTGTGCTGGGTTAAAGAATTGGTAATACCCCAACTCCTGAAGAACACATTACAAGTTAGTCACAAACACTATGAGGAGTAATCAGAATAGTTCTCCACTGCCACCTGGTAGAGCATTTTGTAGCTCAGTATGAGAGGAGTAGGGCAAGGATGCAGTGGATGTCAGAGGTGCAAAGCAAAGTATTCTAGTGTTTACAGCTTCAGAAACAAGTATCCCTTTTAAGCTCTGGCCAGGGTTTATTACAATTCTTACCCTAGGAAAATACACTGGGTCTGAAATCAGGGATCCTGGGAAGGACTTTGGAGAAATACATTAGGTTTCAGTGTGAGAGGTTGGTTTTGTGATGTGCTATTTGCACCACACTCACCGTAAAAACAGCTGGCAATGTAGCCGTGCCTTTCTGATCAAATCTGAGTCCCCCAAAATGAAACATTTTACATGGCACCTCAGTTATGTACACTGGCAAATTCTTGCCAGCTTTGTAATCAATTTGTCCATACAGCAAAATAGAGCATAAGTGAAAAAGATGATAAATTTTATCTATCTAAAATATGCTTTTATTTCTTAGTTTTTTACATTTTGAAGAGTAAACCATTGGCCCCTCTGAAAACCTTTAAAGACAAATTATGAAGAGAATCACAACTCTATTCTGCTCTGTCATAGGTCCAAGTAGATTCCTTATTAACCAATGGCATTCACAGCATACACAGGGAATCCTACGGCAATCATCAAACCAGTGATTAGAGTTTCATTGAATTTTTTTTTTATTGTTAAAAGAAAAATTTACATTTACACCCCTTGTCCCGGGCCATGCGGCTCCCACACTACCCTTCCACCCTCCCCCTACTTCCCTGTAATGGGGCAGGATATTTAAGTTAAAGTTAAGTGAATAAGGAAAAGGGCCAGTTGAGTAGATGAGCCTTCGGCGGGGCCAGGAGGCCTCCGGGATCAGGGTGCCCCCAGAGCACTCCCCTGGTCCCTGACTGGCCGGGCTGGAAGGAACTTACCCTGACCGGGTGGCCTAGCAGGCGCTGGTTAAATCAGCTTGTAGGCTGAGCCAAAAGGGCGGGGTTGGATGAGGCAGCCGGTTCAGCTGAACAAAGGCGCTTTTGCACCCTAAGTTTCTCTACCTGCTTCTCTCCTGGAACCCAGCCCGCTGAAGGAAGGGGTTGCTTTGGGGAAAGTTAAGTTGAATAAGGAAAAGGGCCGGTTGAGTGGAAGAGCCTTCGGCGGGGCCAGAGCACTCCCCGGGTCCCTGACTGGCCGGGCTGAAAGGAACTTACTGGACCGGGTCTCATTGAAACTTTTAGAGCATTTTATGAATATACATGTGCTTAAGTTTATTCCCTGGACAGTTTCTGGTAGTAGTGGTGTTTTCTAAGATTTTGTGTGTACGTGTGTGTGTGTGTGTGTGTGTGTGTGTGTGTGTGTGTGTGTGTGTTCCTCACATGTTCGGAACAGGCCTGACAGCTATGTTTGTGCTTTGCTGATAAGTGGTAAGTGATGCCATGTCCCAGACTTCTTTTGAGACAATCATAATATCCTATAGTACTTTCTCATATTTCACATCATATTGGGTTTAAAAATATTGATACTGTCTTAATGGCTATGACTAGAATTAGCTCACAAAACTCCTCTTCCTCATTCTACTGAAAAGATATAACTACATGGGTTAACTCAATGGAAAGTGTCTCCTAGACATTTGCTGATACTTTTACCTCAGCATTAGTGCTGGCATGATGCATCCATTATCCATGTCCTCTAATCTGTTCTCAAGTTCCTGAGACTCCCATGTCTCTTGAGTTCAGAAAAATATTTTCTCTCACATTCTTTTCTTTTTCTAGTTTCTTTCTCTTATATTTCACTTTTTAAACCTTTTTATTTTTATGTGTACTGATGTGTGTCTGCAAGAGTTATAGGTACTGGACAGGCTGAAAAATGGTATAGAACCACATGGAATTTGAGTTAATAGTGATTGTGAGCAACATGATCTAGGCACTGGGAACTAAACCAGGGTCCTCTCTAAGGGCAGCTACTGGCTGTTCTTTCCAGACCTTCACTTTAAAAAAACAGACTTCTTGAATTGAGACACTCCAGAATTCAGTCCTGAATGGTACTGTCTTTTTCAGTCAACTTGGGTCTTGTTTTGATCCTAGTACTAAAGTATGACTCATGCATTGATAAGTTGATGGTATGCATCCATTTCAAACTTTTAAGGTCTTCAGCTATTTATCTATTTCCTTACTTCTCAAACTAAATTTTGTAGTAAAAATCCAAATTACCTGATTTGTTAATTAAATAGAAACTTCAAGTTCTGATTCTAAGGTCTATGTGAGATGATTCTTGAACATGTGTAAAACTTATTTAGATTTTGTTATTTAAACCAGAATATTGTTAACTTAGAAAATTATAATAACTTGTATATGGCTATATGTTACCTGAAATTTGTTTATAGTTTTTGGTTATGCAGATAAAAGTGTAAGAATCTAAGAATTAGAAAGAAAATTGTTCCTGTTTTAAAAAATTTTAAATTATTAATTTGAGTATATAATGATATCTCAACTTGATTGCAGTAGTTTCAATGAAAATGAATTCCACAGGCTCATACAATTGAGTATTTGGTCTCTAATTGGTGAACCTGGTTGGACAATGTGGCCATGTTGGAGAGATGTATTGCTGAGCACAGGCTTTGGCATTTCAAAAGCTCTTACCTTCCCATATTGGCTCTCTCTGCCTGGTGTTTGATGTCTCAGCATGTAAGATCCTACCTAATGCTCTAGTGCTGGGCCTGGCTGTCTGCTGCCATGCTTCCAGGCATAATGATCATGGACCCATCTGAAACTTTACTCTTGGAGGAAGAAAGCATTTAACTTTTTTCCTTTATTTTACAGGAGTCCATAGGAAAAAAAAAGACTTTGGGCCTATAGACAGCTTTCAGTGTTTTCAGAGATGTTGGAACTTTATATACTATGATGTGATGTGGTATGGCCCTCTGTATGCTGTGAATATGTTTTATTACCATTGGTAATAGAAAGGTTACTCTTACTGTTTGTTCCATATACAAAACAGAAAGCCTAGCTTATGTCAACTTGATAAAACTCAACCTTTATGTTGGTTTTGTAGGAAAGTCTATGGTATAGTTTCTTTATTAATGATTAATGTAGGAATTTTCAGCTCACTCTAGACAGTAAGCTGTCTTGGATGCCACTACTGGGAAAGGGGTTCTTGGTACTATAAAAAAGCAGGCTGTGCAAGTGATGTAAAACAAGTTAATAAGCAACACTTCTCAATGATTTCTAAATCATTTCCAGCTTCAAGATCCTGAACTGGTTTCTTTGAATGATGGACTACATGTTGTAAAATGAAACAAATTCTTTTCTCCTCCACTTGCTTTTTATCATGGTATTTTTCATAGCAATAGAAACCATAACAAATAAAGAAGTTGGCAGCAGGTCATGGGATATTGTTGTGACAGAACAGACCATTTTCTAAAGAGAAATGTGAGAGGGCTCTGGGTTAGAAAACCACTGAGTGTTCATTCAAAACATAATGGGCTGTTGTGGCAGCTTAGACGATGCTTCTGAGAGCAGTGCAGATGGTAGAGGCCTGGCTTATAATGTTTCAGAATTTAAAAATCTCACGAAGACTCTATTGTGGCTATTTGATATTTTATATTAAGAACTGCTTGGTGTAGGAGGGTTCTTCTGTATCAATAAACAGACTGCCTGGCCTGTAGGATAGGTCAGCCCTTAGGTGCGCGGAGTAGACAGAGTGGAAGGCTGTGAGAGGGAAGTGTGCAGACGCCATGATGCTATGGACGGAGTTGGACACTAATTAGAGTCACGCCGGTAAGCCACAATCAAGTGGCAATACATATTATCAGAAATGGGTTAGTTTAAGATGTAAGAGTTAGCCAAGCAAAGGCTAGAGATAATGGGCCAGGCAGTAATTTAATTAATACAATTTACGTGTGGTTATTTCAAATGTAATGTAAGCCCGCCAGTACCGGGAGCCGGGCGGGACACAGCCCGCCACAGCCTCCTATTACAACAACTTCTATAGTGAAATATTTACTTTGATGCAACAATTGATTCTCATCGTTGGAGCCGAAGAATCAAATGTGATTAAGCAGAGGCCAATGTCATTGAGGCAAAATTTTCTGAGATGTGTTTCTTCATGATCAGCACAGAAAAAGGGTCATGGATGTGTCTTGTGCTGTCAGTAGAACTACATGGAATAATAATCACTGAGCTGTATTGATTTAGAGTGTTTGAAAGCGTCATGGAGAGAAACCAACACTTGACACTGTGTGTTGTGAACAGAGTCCCTGAAAAGAAACATGAAGTGATCATTAGTGAAGGTGTTGTTGAAGCCCAGGTATTGAATAAGTCATGGAGAGAAGGTTAGGTTTGGCACCATGTGACAGTCTCAGAGTCATTGGTGAGAACTCAGCCCTGTTGCTAATATCCCAAGATTCACAAGGTTTTTAAAATGTCAGTTACCATGGATGACTGCCAGGGACAAGAGTAGATGTAGAGTAGAACTGGTCTGGGCCTAGGAGAAACTGAATGTGTAGATGGCTGTTCCGAGAAGTTGAGCTAGCTGCCGAGGCATTTGAAGCCCCTGGGAATGCTGATGTCTTCCAAATATCAAGAACTGAGTTTTTTATACTGATGAATTTTGGTTAGCTTTAGTTTGATTGTGACTGTGGCCAAAATCTTTACTCTTGAAGGAAGAAAGTATTTAACTTTTTTACAGGAGACCATAGAAAAAAGAGTTTGGGCATTTAGACAGCTGTCAGTGTTTTCAAAGATGCTGGAACTTTATATACTATGATGTGATGTGGTATGGCCCTCTGTATGCTGTGAATATGTTTTATTACCATTGGT
>JAQHUG010000340.1:1172375-1187449 GCA_028555095.1 Dicrostonyx torquatus | reverse complement strand
TGGTGTGAGCTAAACAAGCCGAGCAACAGCATAAGTTGTGAGCTTTAAGTGGCCTACAGAATGGGATAATAGAATGTTAGCTTAGAAATAGATCAGATATGAGAGCGAACATAGCTCTGACAAAATCAAAGAGCAAGCATTTACTGTCATCCTGTGATTTATGGAAGGCTGACAATTCATTCAGAAATTATGTTATTGTTCAATATACTTAGATATTAAAACTGTATGATTTCTTCATATTCTTTCTAAATTATGTGAGCACTTTAAATTAATTGTAAGACAATGGGTGCACTTTCATATAACCAACCCACATTAACATTACAAAGTCTAGGCTGTCATTTGCTGAGTAATATTTTAATGAATAGTTAGAAATATTATTTATTTTTAAACTCATAAATATACTACAAAGAGGAAATACTGCACTGTATTCACTGAACCCAGACATACATAAGAAGAGTAGCAAAGTTTCCCACTATAGAGAATGAACTTTAAAAGTCTAGTTCATGCACTCATGGTAATTTTTTTGTACCATTGCCAGAACCCCCTTCAATATTTCAAGCCATATAACTGTCACTCACATTTTCAGGGCCTAATTCAGTCCCATTCAGGTTCTCCAACTGTCATTCCAGAGTCCTTGAGCTCCCACTCGCTCAGATCAGTGTCTCTCTGCTTTTTTCCATTATGATCTTTATCCCCCTTGCTCGTATAATCCTTCTTTCCTCTCTTCAACTGAATTCCAGGAGTTGTCTCAAACTTGGTATGCTGAGATGAGGAAAAGTAGGGGGAAAGAGAAGGAGAGGGAGGGGGAACTAGGATTGGTATGAAAAATATTTTAAAGAAAAAAGAATAGCAGCATTTTTTGTTTGTATGACATAGCCCAGTTTCAGAAGTAAGTGTGGAGGAAGGGTGGCTTGTAGAGAGAGAAAGGATTTGTTTTCATTCCATAGTAGTGCAAATTAGGCATGTCAGTAAATTTTATTCAACAACCTCAGCATCACAATAATTTAACATGCACAAAGATATCTCCACAGGGAACATGCAAGTTCATCCTCCAGTAATACTCAAAAGTGTTACCTGTGAGAAATTTTAAGGGATAAGTAGGTGGCAGAAATAAGTACAACAACTGTTCTAGGGCAACCGGTGGTTGTCCTTCATCACTAACCTTTCAGTCTTGTGTACAATGACACTGGCAACCGGTGCAGGTGATGAACAGGGACTGCTGAATGAAGAATTCACTGCTGCACACTTCCCTAATGTGGCACAGTCAACAGCAAACCCTCCTATACTTGGACTGGGGCAGAAATTTGGAATTTTGCCTCTGCTTCCATTTTTCCTCTAAAGAGGAATGATTTTAAATTAGTTTTGTAGATGAAATGTCATGTTGAGAAAATTTGTTTGTTTGTGTGCCCTCAAGGAGATCAAAAGAAGAAGCTTGTGCAACAAATGGAAATAAGTAAATAACATGAAGAATCCAATTTCTAACCTATATTTATACTTCTATATATCTGTTCTCAACCAGCCACTAGAAATAAAGTAAGTAGCCCTTCCATGGAGTTCTTTGGTATCATAGATGATTTAAAGATTAGGACTATGACTCATTAGCCATTTAGAGTTTTTTTTAAAGTGATAAACATTAAATATTAAAACTTTGTAGTATTAAGAATGGTTCATTAAGTTATGGAGAAAACAAATATAGATTCTATACATTAGGGTACTGAATTTCTAGAGGAACAAGTAATTTAAATCTTGTTTAAAATAATGTCCTTAAAATTATTAATTTGAAAAATGCAACAATTTTTTAATATTGAAAATTTCATAGTTGAATATCATATTGATTGCCTTAAAGGACATTAACATGTACTATTACTGTTTGCTTTTTCTAACCAGATGCCATATCTGTGTGAGGTTCACTAGTACAGAAAATCGATGCTGATCTGGAAAGCAAGGTGAGCCTAGCATCATCCATGAGAGTTGTCAGAAATCCTGTCATGTTAGATGTTTACTTCTAGTCCTGTGTCTGCAAGGAATGCATTGGCAGCGACATTTAAGTTTGGTCTACAAGGGAGCACTGATGACTGTGAGCAAGTAAGCAATAATGTTCACTGTGGCGGCATTAGGTACCCTGAATTGTTGGTGAGAAGAGTTCGGTGTACCAGAGCAAAGTTGGTTAGTCCATGGATCATGAGACCAAAGAGCAGAGATTTTCACAGTGTACCAAAGTTGTAGATGTCCTCACTATGCTCTTTCCCTCCACTACAGCCATCCCCATCGTCACTGCTTTCTTTATCTGAAAATACAAAATTTGAAGTACAAAAGTATATTGACTTAATGTGGATCTTTATTTGCTCACAATATTAAAAGGCTGTGGGTTTGTAAAACAGAAGAAGAGCATTAAAATATGCAATAGTGTACTAGTAGGGACAAAAGGACCATAGCTGCCAGAGACGGCAGCAGTACATGCGGCAAGGAAACACACATTGAAAGCAGCCTGGAAATCAGAATGTTGATTGCTAAAGAAGGTATTATATTGTTTTTGTTCGTTTCTTTATCTTATTTTATTATTTGGTCAGTATATTAGATAATAAGTAATAAAATATAAGAAAATCATTTTAACATCTGTTTTTCAAATAAAAGTTTGGCTTAAACTTCTAATCTCAGTGACTTGTGAGCACAGACATGAGGCTCACAGAAGTCAAGGCCTGCCAGGGGCAAGAAGTAAGCTTAAGTACAGCTTGGTTACACTTCTGACACCTTATTTCAAAGTAAAAAGTGGAAAAGAAGGCTGTGGATGTAGCTGTGTGACACAATGCAAGGGTATTTATCTAGCATGCATGAGGTTTTAGTCTCAATCTCAGTACAAAAAAAGAGAAAAAGTAAAGGAAGAAAGGAAGGAAGGAAGGAAGAAAGGAAGGAAGGAAGGAAGGAAGGAAGGAAGGCAGAGAGAGAGATAGAGAATTATTCAAATGGAGCCAGAAACTAACTGTGTTAGTTGAATGGCAAATAAGCTACTGTGAGCTGACATATCCAGTGATAATTTTTATACATTTTTTATTGATATTTATTGAGCTCTACATTTTTCTCTGCTCGCCTCCCTGCCTCTCCCCTCCCCCCCTTCACTCCTCCCTCAAGGTCCCCATGCTCCCAATTTACTCAGGAGATCTTGTCTTTTTCTACTTCACATGTTGATTATATCTATGTAGGTCTCTCTTCGGGTCCTCGTTGTCTAGGTTCTCTGGGATTGTGATTTGTGTGCTGGTTTTCTTTGCTTTATGTTTAAAAACCACTCATGAGTAAGTACATGAGATAACTGTCTTTCTGTGTCTAGGTTACCTCATTCAAAATGATGTTTTCTCGCTCCATCTATTTACCTGTAAAATTCAAGGCATTGTTGTTTTTTCTGCTGTGTAGTACTCCATTGTATAAATGCACCACATTTTTCTTATCCATTCTTTGGTCGAGGGACATTTAGGTTGTTTCCAGGTTCTGGCTATGACAAACAAAGCTGCTATGAACATAGTTGAGCACATGTTCTTGTGGCACGATTGATCATCCTTTGGATACATACCTAAATTTTTGCTGACTTTCTAGAAGAACCAGTTCTTGGTCTCATTGATTCTTTGTGTTGTTTTCCTTGTTTCTATTTCACTGATTTCAGCTCTCAATTTGATTATTTCCTGTTGCCTAGTTCATGTGGGTGAGTTTACTTCTTGCTGGTCTATAATTTACAGGTGTTTTGCTAACTCAATAGTGTGTAATTTTTCTAGCTTTTTTATGCAGGCATTCAGTGCTATAAACTTTGCTGTTCAGACTGCTTTCATTGTGTCTCATAAATTTGGTTATGTTGTGTGCTCATTTTCGTTGAATTTTTGGAAGTCTTTAATTTCTTCCCTTATTTCTTCCTTGACCCATTAGTGATTCAGGTGAGCATTCTTTAATTTCCATGTGCTCGTGAGCTTTCTGAAATTAGTTTTGCTGTTGAATTCTAATTTTAAACCATGGTGATCTGATAAGATACATGGGGTTATTCCAATTTTTTTGTAACTGTTAAAGCTTGTTTTGTTACTTAGTATGTGGTCAATTTTTGAGAAGATTCCATGAGGTGTTGAAAAGAAGATATATCCTTTTATGTTTGGATGAAATGTTCGATATATATGTCTGTTAAGTTCTGATGATATTATTAAAAGATTGTACTAGCTGAATGGAATTTTCAGCTTCTCATAGATTTAGCTAAACTAACCTTTCTAAATTAAACATTTCTTTTACAGAAAATGTGTGTAACTTCTGTAGTTTTAAATAAGGAAAATATTTTAAGGAATGTATCTAATATATATGCAATAAAACCTTTCAGATTATTATTTGCAATTTCTTTATGGTTATTCCATCATATGTAGATGATGAATATATAAAACGTATATCAATAAAACTAATGTTTAGAAATAAATCATAGACTTAGAAGTTAGTCTAACATTATAGACCTAAATCTGCTTCTCTGAACAAGTATAAAATATTTTGACTGCCCCCATTTCTTGTTACAGATTTATAACTATTTTGGGATATGGTCCTATTTCAGTCAGGTTTAAACTTATTACTACATGCACTTGGTGGAAGAGGAATTATCTGTCATCTTATATTTGACAGGATGTTCTCCTAGGCTGTATATTTTAGGTTCAAATATAGATTCTGCCTCCTTCTGTCATTTTGAGTCTTGTCTAGATGAAATGAGTAACTAGGAAGAGAATATTGTACTTGTTAAGTGCTATATCCATAACTACCACTGATCTAAAATAGTCCCTGGTATTCTCCTTTATTTCCACACTTTAAACATTCAATTTTCTTTTTATCTATTATTGCATCTTAAATTGGTGACTAAATCTTAGATGCACCATAGTTATTCTTTAGGGGAGGCAATATATAGATTCCACATTACTTTAAACACTGGGCATGAGTACTACAGAAGCTGTGTTTTGAAATAAATTTTCCATTATTGGTTATGGTATATTTTAAAAGATGTACTATATTTGACTTTTTGAAAAATTCTAATCATGTGTTTAAATGGTGAAATCACTCTAGCTATAAGGTGAGGGAAAAATTATTTTTGCCCCAGTACAGTTCTGTAAGTATTTAGTAATGCCATTAACTGTCAAATCCTATAATTTCTATGCATTGGGATTACTACTAATTTTATTTGTTTAAATCATTGGCATTTCTATGTTTTTTATCTTTCCTAAGTTTTTTGGTAATATTTGTACTTTATTTATGTTTGAAGACTAAATGTATCATGAAAGGAGCATCATATATCATTGACACCAAATCTGCTTCATGCCACCACTATAGCATTTTCTGTTTTAGTGAGCTCTGTGTTAACTTATTTGTCATCTGAAAAAACATATTTCAATATCTTTTATGATGCTATTATAAAAGATCAAAATTATGGTGACAAAATTAAATTAAGTTTAATTTAAAAGGAATGGTGTTTGCAAAAACTATTTTAACAATACTTGAGAATCAACATTCAAATCATGGAAGACATTGCCAAAATTTAAATGTGTCATGTGTGAAAAATTAGTTCTGCAATGCCAGATAAAATGGATAAAAAAGAATTTTCTCCAAAGTATGCAGAATCATTGTGATAGATAGGAAAACGTCACTGATTCATAAGTTCTTGTGTAAAAAGATTAAAAATCAAACAGTAACAAAAAGAAATTTTGTCACTCAGTCCTCATTTACTTAAGTTGAATGTTGTAAAAGAAATGACAGTTTAGCATGTACATTATAATTGTAGCTACTGTTCTGGAGAACACCAAACATATTCTTCATATCTCGTTGTGATTTGTACCTGTTATATTTTTCACAGCAGTTTAATCCAGGTGTTGTTCAGATTTAACTCCGTTAAAATTGAGAACATGATTATGATTTTTGTTCAATAAATAGTGATTTCTGTATAATTTTTGCATATCTTTGAGTCCCCTTCAGTGTCAAAGAAAAAAAAAACAATGAAACAATTGTGGCAAATACAAATTTCACTACGAGAACACCTTGATGTAGGTTATGTGAACAACAGATAATAACAAATATGAAAAATCTCAGAGATAAAGTCTCCTCCAATCCCGATACGGAGTAGCATGTAGGAAACCTTTCTGTATATAGTAGTAAAGCAACTATGTACCATGTCTGTACCATGTCAGGTTTAAAGTAAGGAAGTAAACAGCTCACCAATGTGTTTTCATGTGTGTATATACAATTTAATAAAAGAGAAAATGTGACTCCCAACATATATTCCTAAATTCAGAGTGAAAAATATGTGTACAACATAAGCCAACTCATTTCATTTTTCCTCAAGAATATAGAAAGGTAGTGTATACTTTTGTGTAATATTTGCATGTTAACTATAGGCTTTTAGCTATTTCATATTGAAACTAGGAAAAGTAACTTAATTCTGTTTTGTATTCTTATTTGTAAAATAGGTTAAAAATATACCATATGCACAATGACAAATAATGCTTTTATTAAGAATACTAATGTATTTCTGTTGTTTTATCTGTAGGGCACAGTAAACACATCGAGCATAAAAATCAAATGCTTAACTCAAAAAATTATTGTTAATCAAATGACCTTGTAAACAAATACAGAATCTACTTGCTCAATCACTCTATGCCACCATGAACAGAAACATCATCCTTACTTTTAACTGTAAAGTTTGGCTATTGACACAGGAGCTCAACAATGTTCTGACATGCCATCTTGAATAGGCTTCCACTGATCAGCATTATTTACTCTTTATTTTCCTTACTGTGTATCTCACTGAATATTCACTCAGCATAAGCATTCCTTCCAAAGGATGTGCTATTTTATTCCATAGGCTACTACAGTCTGCTTCTCTGCATTTTCTTCTCTTTATTATGAATTATTAGTTTATAATGTATTAGTTGTTCAAATCATCACTGATAACACCTAGTTCCAAGTAACACTTATGTTTCTACTGTTCTTGCTGATTTTTTACTTGCCAAGAATTCAGATAATACAAGGTTAATCTTCAGCAATTTTGAAAATTTACTCACACTGTGCCTGCTCTTTGTCCTGCCAAGAGAAAACCAGGTTATTTCCCATGTTTCTCTGCCTCGGCTGACACCACATTCATGTTTGATCTTTGGGGAAATTCAGCTGTCAGCCAGACCCTCTTCAGCTTTTGAACCTTTTTACCCATGATTTCCAAATTTAGCAAGTTGACAGAAGGTCAGAGTCAACTCCATTCCTTCATCTTGTTTCTTAAAATATTTCACTTCATTAGCAACTTGGAACTTCTTTTCCTGGTTATTCAAATATATTCACTTTTTAACATAATGTTCTTTATTCTCAGGAGAAAATTTTATTCTTACCATCTGGTCAATCACTAAGAAAAGTGGAACTAATCAAGAAAACAATGCTAATGCTAACATTAAAATCAAATATCAAAAGTAATATGAAAGAAAAATATCAAGGCTATTTTTTTATAATTTATCACACAAATTCTGGCACTGCCATTTTGCCTAAAGATGAGTTTAAGATTAGAGTTGTGTTCTTTTAATACCGTCAGATAGTGGTCTAGGATATCAGATGTGATTTTAAGGAAAAATACTATTATTCTTTATTTTCACTTTATCAGTATTTTAGAATAATGTGTGTTTTGCTTATTACTAAATTCTAAAGTTCTATAACCACTATATTGTGCTTGTTATTGAATCACTAAGTAAAACAGTGTCAGCTAATATACAGCCAGACATGGAACAAAACTATGTTGTTGTATACTACTGACTTTTCTTTCAATAATTATGCAACATTGGACATTATAAAGGCAAGCCATCAATACTCTGTGTACAGTTGCAATTCAGCATATATTCATGGATATAATCCAAAATAGTTTCCCTATGCTTTGCTAATAATAATATTAATACTGGACATCCTACTACTGAGCCTCAGGACAAGTCAGACATATGGTCATTTACACATGGTGGGGGTATAATGTGTAATTCTTCCTCGGTAACCTTAAATTAATTTTCACTCCTTGCCGAGAGTAATCAGGAAAGAACACACTCAGGAAAAAAGAAAGAAAGAAAGAAAGAAAGAAAGAAAGAAAGAAAGAAAGAAAGAAAGAAAGAAAAGGAAACCTGAGAGGAGCATGCAAAGATACTCATTGCCAGGTCATAATGCCAAAGTCAGCAAATAAGATTTCTGTTTCCTAAGGAAAGCATAAAGAATAAAGTAGATAATGGCAGCTGCCAACATCTGTCTTACCACATGAAAGGATCTATCACGTTTAAGCACACGGGTTGATTCACTCACAATCTACTTAGAAGGGACAGTGTAATACTTAGTAAGATCAAGACTATGGTGATGTTTCAAAATATTTAGTTAAGGTTTAGCCATGTTGAATTAATAAAGTTCTACTTTTTTCAATTTATTTTTTGTTTTTCTGAGAATTTCATACACAGGTACAATATTTGAAGCATTTCCATCACACCATTTATACAATTTCTACTACTCCTGCACATCCCTGATTTTTTCTCAAGTTCATGAGTTCTTCAAATACTGTTACACACATATACATATGTATACAGAAATATAACCTGTGAAATCCATTTTCTTAGTATAAGTTTAGGAACAATCACTTAGATTGGATAAATTACTTTACATCAAAGGTTGAATGAAGTTAGGCCAATGGAATTTTATTCCAAGAAAAACAAAACCATGAGTTCTTAGATTAAAGAAAAATGGAACTAGAAAATATTAAGAAGAGTGAGGTAACCCAGATCTAGAAAGACAAATGCCATATATTCTTTTATTTGTGGATCCTAACTTCAAACCTTGAGATGTTAGTTTATAATGTGACAAAACTACAGAAACCAGAAAAATAAAATAGCACCATAGCTGGGGTGGAGTGAGGGTGGAGGTGGGGTTAAGATGGGAGCAAAATGCAGTTTTAGATAGGACACAGGTGCTATGAAAGTTACTGATAGGAATAAAACCTTCTTGCTTGTGTAACAATGGCACTGTAACACAGAAGTAAGAATGATAATGGAATCATTCAAACTCTTCACAGTTATGTAATATTTTTCAAGTATCAAAAGTCATTATAATCCTATATCACCCTTTTATTATCTAATAATAGCTTGGAAAAATTATTTATTCTGCTCAAAGGTATTTATATAGAGAGAAAAAATGCCAAATTCTCTATCTTCAGTATGCCACATTATTCTAACCTATAAGTTCTTAGTAATAGACCTTAGATTATATTGTTACAAGATTGTTTTGACTGTTGTTTTGATATCATTTAATTTGGAAAGAAATTGCCTTTCTCTGCAAACTGAAGCAATGACATGTTAAAACAATTTCAAACTCTGATGGGGAATCAACTGATGGCTTATAAAAATCCTGCTGTCTCTTGAGACACCAGCATAAATCAATTTTCAAATTATAGGGGTGGGATCAATCAGAGAACAATTTACAGTATGTTTGAAACCATATTGTCTTGTGTATTTTAATATAAATCACACTGGGTGTAAGTTATGTCTTCCCACAAGAGGCTGTTCCTTGCTATTTATTTTTTCTTTGGTATCTTTGGACCCTTGCTAACCCTGACAAGAGGTCTTTATGCCTCGCTGGAAAAATATTTATATATGCAGCACATATTGCCTCATCTCTTGTGACTACAGCTTACTTTTTTATTAGAAAATAATTAAAATGCTCAAAATTAAGCTGGAGAGTTGCCCAGTTTTCCATGGTTGCTTAAAGGGCAATGGTTTGATAGTGTTTGTAACCTGGGAAACAGTAAGGGGCAGGATGCACTTAAATTTCGGTAAAAATAAAACTTAAGTGTAATTAAATGGAAAAATATTTCTATAGTTGGAAAGTATACTAAATAGCAAACTAATTAAAACACAAACTTGGCGCAAGATAAATGGATTACTTGTTCAGTACTAATATTTCTGAATTTCAAATTTTATTGACTTGCAGAAATAAATCATTTAGAAATTTTAAGAAAACTAGTAAGTTTTTCTTGTGACCAGAGTAATATCATAAGCCAACTTTAACTAAAGAGGGCTGGTGTGGGAAATCTTTCTGTATAGATGTAGATTTTATTGTTTAATGAATAAAATTGCTTTGACGAGAGAGAGAGAGAGGGAGGGGGGGCAGAGACAGAGACAGAAAGATGCCATGTAGTTGCCAAAGGAGTTGCATATTTTGAAAAGTGAAGAATTGAAATTTCACAAGAAGTTACCTTTATCTTGGCTGTGTCAATGGAGTCAGTATGGACTTTTAACACAGAATTATAGATGTCATTATCTGGGGTTTACCATAAGAGGTATTACTGTTTGGGGACTGCCATTAAAAACACTACTTCCCTTGTGCATCAGCATTGGAGCTTAGGAATAAATCACAAGGAATTTATTACAGATACAAATATCAGGAACATGCTATTGGTTTTATTATTACTTGTGTTGTAAGAGAGCACTTTTATCTTGGACTTGCCATTAAAGATTCCATTGTTTGAATCTCAACATCAAATAATTCTTTCCCTTGACAACACCATTAAGGATATTATAACCTTAATCTTAAAAGTATGGATGTCGTTGAATGGCCATCCACACAAAATTCTATTCATTGGACCTCAAATTAGAGACAGTATCACATAGATTACACCTGGTGCAATTGTCCATTGGACCTCTCCATGATATATGCAATAACCTGGGCCTCATCACTACACAGTAGTGTCTTGTATGCTTGTACAGTAAAGGTATATAAACATGTAACTCACCTTTGGAGATTTGAGTAGCTCATCACTAAACATGTCAAAGTCTAGGCCTAATCTTTGGTAAGCACTACCTTATGCCCCATTATCAAAGATGGTCTAGTGAAACCCTCACATTATAGATGTCATTCCCTGACCACACAATTAAAGATAACATCAAGTATCTCTACTAATAGTGGTGTCATTTCCTGGGACTCACCATTAATATTTCAATAGCCTGGGCTTCATAATCATAGATAACAAAATCTGTGCTGCACCATTAAAAAAAGATATTTACCGAATTTCAACACTGTAAACATTACCTCCTGTGCGAAACTATTAGAGATGCCATCAATTGGGTCTACACATTAGTCATTCCATTATCTTGAACCTCATCTTAGAGCTGCCATCAGATAACACCAATCTTTTAAAGGGATATCTATTGAATCATAGCATTGAAATCCTATTTGTCTGAATACCACTAATAAATTTCCCATTGCCTATGGTTTTCCCATTAAAGATACAAAGGCCTGTATCAATTATTACTGGTTTTATTATCTCAGTGATCACAATTAGAAAGTCCATCACCTGGACCTAGTTGCCTACATTACAGTCTCTACATAGTCACTATAGATTTCATTTCTTGGGCTTCACTTATGAAAACATCATTGTCAGAGATGTTATTACCTGGATTTCCCATTAAATTTTTAATTGCCTGAGTTCAATAGAGATGACATCTCCTGGGACTAATTGTCAGCATTATCAAACTTGCCTTCCCTATTTGGAGCTGCCATTACCCTGGTGTCAATATTAGAGGTGATTTACTTTGACATTACTATTGTCAATGCCACTACCTGAGCCTCAGTAATAGAATACACCTACTGTTTGAAAACCTATCAACACCGGGATTACCAGCCATCAGGCTGCATCACTGGAAAGGTCATTGCATAGAGCTTGCTATTAACATTACTTTTACCTCTGATGGGTCAGCACAGATACCATCATCCAGAACTTTCTTTACAAAATCCATCTCATGAGTGTCACTAATAGAGATTCCATAACCTGTACCCCTCCATTACAGATGTCATCACCTACACCTACAGCCATACTTTACACTCTCAGACATTTCATCACTGAAACTTACGAGAGATGGATGTCACTGTAGAGTACTCAATGTTGCAGATGCTTTATTCCTGGCCTGATAATCAAAGTACTATCTCCATGGCTTTACCATTAGAGGGATTCCTGTGCCAGGTGTTCACCAGATGTTTTTCTTTAAATCTTACCTTTAAAAAATCTATCTCCTGACTAGCATCAATATAACTGTAGTTTGCTGGACTCTAATCTATATACAGCCAGTTTTACACATACATTTCCTTTAGCTCTACTACTAGAAGTATGTTCTTTGTGAAAAGTTGATTAATATACTGCCCAATAGTCACCTATTTATTAAATGGATAATGTCACCACTCAATCACAAAAAAATTTATAAATATCTACTATCCTAAAATGAGAAAAGAAGTATTTTGGATTATATGAATACTGAGGATAAATAGATTGAAATTATCTTCTGAGACTTTAGTGTTAGTTAGGGGTAAGTAGTGCAATTTAGATAGGAAGGAACACCAAACTAAAAGATAGCAAAGGGATTAAGAAATTTTAAGCATAAAATATTTATAACATTGAGGTATATAAGGGAAAACACAGAAACACAGGTCTTTGAAAGGTGCTATGGTTTTCAAATGAAATGTTCCTCCCAGGCTAGTGGATTAACTGCTTGATTTCAAGTTGGCAGTAATTTTTCAGCAGTGATGGAAAGTTTTCTAGGGAAGGACTAGTTAAAAGAAATGGGTCACTTGGTGTTTGTTTTGAATGTCACAGCTGATGCCACTCTTCTTATCCACTGCATATTCATTGCTAATGGAAAATGTTTCTCTTACACACAGTACCACTTTCATAGGTTTCTTTCCAAGATCATGGAACCAAATAACCATAGACTGAAGTCATCAAATTCAGAATCCAAATGTAGCTGTACTTCTAAGTCTCCTGTACTTGATATTATTATCAAAGTGACCAAAGAGTCAAAAAATATCAACATTAGAATCAAAAGAATGACTATTGCTACAAGTAATATATAAAGCTTACCATTTGTCTCTAAATATGTATATCTTGTTTATGCCTGGAATTTAGAAAAGATTTGAGAAACAAGATAGAAAGATCTTAGCATGACACCCCATTCCTTCTCCTTATGAATAGAAATATTTACATATTGAAAGTATATAATTTGTCTTCTGATTTTTTTTTTTAAAGAACCTATGGCTAAGTCCTCACATTGCGTCGCAGGAAATATCAGAAATGTTGTTTTTAAGACTTTGGAGACTCATGAAAATGGACTAAAAATAATAATGTGGATTATCAGATGCCATGTGACTTTAGAGACCAGTGTCAGTATGTTGTTTGATCACAAAATGTGCTACAAAGGCTCATGTGTGGAAGTATTTGTCTCCATTGTGATAGTATTTGGGGATGGGGTAGAAGCTCTAGGAGATGAAACCTGTTTCCTTAAAATAACTAGACCACATGGAATGTGGTCCCTGATCACATTCCCAATTTATATTTCTTGTCAACCATGAAAATAAAGAAGTAGTTACTCCAAATTTCCTGTTATCATTATATATTTACCAAAATATTTGGTGCCAAGCAACCATGGGTTAAACACACTGAAACTGAGGCAGTATGATCATCTTGAGTTGTTTTCTTGGGTATTGTTGTGAGTGACCGAAAAATCAACAACATAATAGGATTTAGAAATATTTAAACTAAGATAGCTTTATTTCCATAGTAGACTGTTTGGATCATGTATAAATGTAGGTATGTATTAACAGAAGATAAGAACAAGGGTTTGTGCATCTCAATCTTGTAGAGATACATGGAATTTTCAAGGCATTGTACTTCTGATTGGGGCAGTTTGCAGTAGATTCATTTAAAAATTGCAACACTTAGAATGATTATTATTTTTGTTTGTTTGTTTTTTGTTTTTTCAAGAAAGGGTTTCTCTGTGGCTTTGAAGCCTGTCCTGGAACTAGCTCTTGTAGACCAGGCTGGTCTCGAACTCACAGAGATCCGCCTGCCTCTGCCTCCCGAGTGCTGGGGTTAAAGGCATGCGCCACCACTGCCCGGCAGAATGATTATTTTTTACATGAAGATAAACAAATAATGAATGGGTTTATGAATGAAATTAACATAATTAAGACAACTTGAATCATACCCACCATGATTTCCAGGCCAGAGCACCAAAATTAGTTTCCCCATAAAAGTATAAGTCAACAAAACTGTTAAAACTGCTTGGAACATACCAACTATACCTGGAATGAAGTTATTAGTTTGAAAAAAAACAGGTTCCTTTTTTTTTGTCTGAATGAAGTCCTTTTATGATGAATACACCCTTTTGCTGAACCATAGTGTTCCCTGTGATCTTGTAGACCAGTTCCATATTTGTGTCAGTTAATTGCCCCAAGAAGTGCTTTGTTCAGTCTTAAATCTATCTGCCTCTTGAAGCATCCCGGAGTCCTTCTCAGACACCAGAACCAGTGAGTTCTGAAATAGACAGTAAATAAAACAGAAAATAATAAACTATAATGGGGGTGATAGCTTGACTCTTGTTTACGGTGATGTAGAATGATTTATTGCACCTAAATCAGGCTTGGTTACCTAACACACTAAATAATAACTATGTGCCATTTCTATTATTAAGAAATATGTGGGATTCCCCTCTATGCTGTGAATATGTTTCATTACCATTGGTTCTAAAAAGGTTGTTTCAGCCAAAGGTTTAACAGAGTAAAGCCAGACAGGAAGTCAGCACATAGATAGAAAGAGAGAGAGTAGGCAGAATCAAAGAGATGGCATGAGGCTACCAAAGGACAGATGCCCAAAATTTACCCAATAAACCATAGCATTGTGGTGAATCACAGATTAATAGAAATGGGTTAATTTAAGATATAACAGCTAGCTAGAAATATGCTTGCACCATTGGCCAGTCATGTAATTAATATAGTTTCTGTGTGATTCTTTTGGGTCTGAGCAACCGGGAAATGAACAAGCAGTCTCCACTTAAAAAGACAAAGACAATACTGTCATTTAGCTCAAAAATGTGTGAGATTTTCCTGAATATATCATTTCTTTTCCTACTTTATACATTTCCCTAATACCTATGTGGTGAATAAAATTTTACTCAAAACTCAGAAAATAAATGAAAGCCTCTTAGAAAGAGGCCTTTATTTGCATTTAAAAATAAGTTTAAGATGGT
>JAQHUG010000340.1:1139696-1161046 GCA_028555095.1 Dicrostonyx torquatus | reverse complement strand
CTTTCCCACTCAGATAGACTTGATATATATTTCAAAGCCCCCAACTTCTCCTCTCCAGCTCACAAGCTTCCTTCTTCCACAGACACCCCACTCTCTTCTCTCTGCTTTGCTGGAGAGACAGCCTTGGAAGTCTGGAATAAACTTTTTTCTTTTCTACCAAAAAAAATGAGTATCACTCAAGAGGTGATACCTCAGGTCTGGTTCTGTAATCATTATTAACAGTCATAAATCCTAATGGGTATCTAAAACTAGTGCTTAGCTATATGTTTCTGTTGTCAAAAACACTCATGTTTGTATTCATACATTAGTGCTGCATCAAGTCTTAATCAGAGATGTTTCCTACTATACAAAGAGATAGTTAATGTTGAAACCAATAACTAGACAAATACTAAGAAAAAGCAATAATGAAGTGTTGGGACCTCAGAGGACTGGTTATATCACCCCCTCTGAGGCTCAAGAAACACACAAGAAAAAAAGAAGGAAGGAATGTAAAAGCCTGAAAATGGAGATGTACAGCCAAGAAAAGTATATCTTCTATATCTACATAGGCATTGCAAGCATAAAAATATCTGCATAAGATCTAGAGAAACTGGACCCACATTTCATCATGGAAATGGGAGATTCCCATGAGTTACTATTGACATTTAATTATTGTTTTATAAGGGACTGTCAGTTTCTTCAATGATGTAGCCATCAATAAGTTATCCTTGTATCAGTAAAGATATTCTCACCATTTTTTAAGCAAGAAACTCTAATTAATCTTTTGGGACCATGTTGACTGAAGTTTCTGTCCTGCCCGGTTCCTGCAGTCATTAAGTCCCAAATAAATCACACAGAGATCTACATTAGTCATAAACTAATTGGCCCATTAGCTCAGGCTTCTTATTAACTCTTATAACATATATTAGCACATTATTCTTATCTATGCTAACACATGGCTCAGTACCTTTTTCAGCAGTGTAGTCACATCTTGCTTCTTCTGTGTCTCGACAGGACTGCAGAGGAATGAGCTTTCCTCATTCCAGAATTTTCCTGGTCTCTTTGACCCACCTCTACTTCCTGTCTGGTTGTTCCACCTATACTTCCTGTCTGGCTATGGCCAATCACCATTTATTTAAATTATAATTGACAGAATAGAGCCCATTTCCCATACTACTTCCCCTTCCTTTTTTTAAACAAAGGAAAATTCCATTTTTGGCAATGTGGGCATAGTTTTCCAGGCTACTTCCTGCTGGTTGGGGGTACTGATAATCTTATGGGGACCTAAAGAAAGTTTAGAATTATGATCAAGTCCTAAATGGAGTATCCTGTGAGGCTTGATCATCTCAGTCAGCAGTTGAGCAAAGTAAGTTTTTGACGGTGTTCACAGCAACCTTTCAGGAGGTCTTGGTCCATGAAACCATATTCACCTGGATGGAATCCACAGGTTCTCATCTTCTATGAAAACAAAAAATAACCCCCTTTCCAAAGCATCATATCTTTAGGCCCAAATTCTGAAGTCAAAATACCTTTACAACATGCATACTGGTTAAGCTTAGCAGCCTATACAATGAAATGTCTCTCTGTACTTAGCTCCTTCATAGTCAAAAAAATTCAAAGAAAACACAATAATATATAGAATCCAAAATCTCTGTGAATTTTCCACTTTTATGTGGCTTATTTTTAACCTCTATTTCTTTTATTTTTATTTTTAATTTTTGGCTTTTTGAGACAGAATTTCTCTGTGTATCTTTGTCCTGGAACTCACTCTGTAGACCAGGCTGTCCTTGAATTCACAGAGGTCTGTCTTCCTCTGCCTCTGAAGTGTTGGGATTAAAGGCCTGTGCCACCACACCCTGAACTCACAGAGGTCAGTCTACCCCTGCCTCCAAAGTTTTGGGATTAAAGGTGTGTACTACAACACCGAACTTTCTTTCTTTTCTAATTTAAGGGCTTTAACCTTTTTCTTGCATATATTTTTAATACACTGTAAACCATTTAGAGGTTTTCTGCATCTTTGAATCTCTCTTTAGTGTATATCTCTCTTTTTCTGACCAGATGAGTCTTTAGTTTGCTAAGCAATATGGAGAGGATTAAAACCGTGGCTTTGACGACTGATTCCAGACCATTTCTTATCTTTCTGAGATTTCAGCCTCATGGCTGAGCTACCGGCCCAAGCCATGTTTATTGCCACAAGTCTATGGCATTTCAAGGTCCCTGCCACAAACAGAAAGCATGCGGTCAGCTTTTCATCAATGCCATTTAAGTGTTTCGTGGCAGGACCTCTTTAAAGAGCTGCAAGGTTTTGCAGCTAAAGCTGAGTCAGGAAGCCTCTCTTAACTGAGAGTTCTTGCCTCTACCAAGCAGAGCCCACCTGAAAAAATGCTACTATCAATAAGCCATGCTTAACTCTATTCTTTTCCTGCCCAAGCTCTGTCAGACTTTATGTGGATGCAGTTGTCCACACATTGGGAATCATTTGTTGTCTGAGGTTTCTGTCCTGCCCAGTTCTTGCAGTCATTAAGTCCCAAAGAAATCACACAGGGGTCTACATTAACCATAACTGGTTGGCTCATTAGCTCAGGCTTCTTATTAACTCATAACTTACATTAATCCATTATTCTTGTCTATGCTAGCCACATGGCTCAGCACCTTTTTCAGCAGCATAGTCACATCTTGCACCTTCTGTGTTTGGATAGGACTGCAGATGAATGGGCTTTCCTCTTCCCAAAATTCTCCTGTTCTCTTTGACCCACCTCTACTTCCTGTCTGGTTGTCCTGCCTATACTTCCTGCCTGGATAGTGGCCAATCACTGTTTATTTAAAATATAATTGACAGAATAAAGAACATTTTCCCACACCAGGACTACATGCAGAAGAATCCGTGAGTATAGAAAGAGGATTTGTTAACAATAAAAGTATACCAGTGGGTAAGAGTGGGTGAAAGTAATAGGACATGAAAATTCCTAAAATTCTCTATATAAGTACATGAAACTTTCAAGTGGTAAGTGAGCAATTTAAAAAAAATGAACATAAATATTTTATAGGCAGCTGCACATAGACAATAATTGGGTAAACCCTATTTGCAGGGCTGTGGTATGCCTTCCTTGCATTGCTGCTAATTGAACACTGTGTCCCTTTTCCAAAATTAGAATATCTTTGGGGACTTGAAATACAACACAGTGATATTAATGCTAACTCTGCCTATCTGCCCTTTCTTTCTATGGTACATATAGTCAACTGAACTTCCACATACAGAACTAAACAATTTGGTTTATAATACAGTTATCCACTGCCAGATTTTCCACTTAAGTATAACTTTTTAGCTATGTTCACACACTGAGAAATAGTATAGAGACTGCGGGGAGACAAGCAGAAGCACCAGAATTTCACTTTACTGCTTGTATTGGTTTTTGGGGAACACATTCTTTTTGGATGGATGAGTGGCTCTGCCTAGATATAGTAAGGAGGGTCTTGGACCTTCCCCAAGCAATATGCTTTACCCTCTCTGAGGAGTGTATAGGGTGTGGTTGGGAAAAGTAGGAGGGAATAGGTGGAGACTATAGAGAGTGGACTGAGTATGACATGTAAAATTTTTAAAAAAAGTTTTCTCTTTAAAAGAAGAAAAGAAAAAAAGAATTTGAGTTAGGGAAATTGTACTTCAGGTTCTTTTACAAGTTATGTTTTCATTATAAATGTCAACCTTGCTGTAGCAGTTTTTAATTGGGGTCCTGACAGCATATCACAGTCTTAATTTAATTCTATTCATATTCACATCCACATGTTTTGCTATATTATTTTTGGAAGAGCACAAAGGTATACTCAATATCAGGAGTCAGCTCAGTTCAAGAGGGTCTGCAGATCAAAAATTCCACCTCATTTATTTTCAATCTAATGTATTGACTCAGGGAAGAAGTGAGCACAAAGTTCCACTCTAATCAAGCAGCTGTTTACATTTGAAAGTGGAGTATAGTTGATGTAGCAACTATAGTACAGCACAGGGTTAATAATAAAAAATAATTACCCAATGTAGCACAAATTCCTTGGTTTTGTTTTGGATTTATTTTTTCCTTTCTTTGCTTTTGTTGTTGTTGTTGTTCTTCTTCTTCGAGTTTTGTTTGCTTTTGTTTTGATTTTGCTTTTAAGAGAGAAAAAGAATATGATGTGGGTAGGAAAGGGAATAATCTTAGAGGAGTTGGAGAGATGAAAGAATATGACCAAAGTATTTTATATAAAACAATAAAATAATTTCAAAATTTATGATTTGTTTCATTTGATTTGTTTCATATGATTGAAATCATTTTCTACCTTTCTATATGTTAGTTGATAGTTGGACCAGGGTAAGGGGGAAACCTATAAGATATGAGACTTGTTCTAGAAGTCTTCCTTCAATAAATTTTGATAAAAATTACAAAAACAGATAATAAATGAAGCAAAGCTAAATTTTAATATTAAATTTAAAGCATATAAACATAGTTAAACTTTAACAATAATCAGAACAGAACAAAGAATATCATATCATACTCAACCCGCAGCTAAATTACAAACAAACAATGGAAATAAAATGATATGCGATTTTGCTTCTTTCTTCACACATACTCCAGAATTCTAAAAGCATGTGGGAGGAGGAGGAACTAATTAACACACAATCAAATTGCTGGGTTGATGTTCTAGTACCAACTCACTACCAGTAACAGAGCCCAAATGGATGCCGACACCTTTATACTGACTTAAAACTTTAAGTGATATTTCAAATACATATTTAGCATTCTTTGAAGTTGATAATTGATAAAAAAATCATTAATACATTTATTTAGGAATTTTACCATCAGAAAAATGAAAAGACAAAGATCTGCAACTTTGTTACATTCAGGGTTTTTTAGATTATATATCTTCTTAGACCCAGGGCACTGGCATAGCAGCTTGTGGCTTAGCCTTTATTTATCCCTCTGGGAAAAGTACAAAGTGTTGATCTCAATCCCTTGCCTTCTCCATGATAACACACACACACACACACACACACACACACACACACACACACACACATATATATATATATATATATATATATCTGTATTTCTTTTTACACAAGCAATGAACTTTGAAAGTTGTTACATAAACTCCAAATTAATGCTACATGTATACTTAGCTATGCAAAAGAAAGTCAGCAAAAGGAGTCAGATTTTTTTTAATACTTTAAGCAGTTGTCTAGAGGCAAGTAGAAAACATTAAGTTTGTTAATCTTCTCATTTAAATGAAAACTATATTTTACCCCAAGCCCACTTCCCAGAGTTACAACAGAACAAGAACTACAGCTTCCTATCTCCTATATCCACACTTCCTGTGCATTTCTTAGATCACATATCTCACATACCACCCCAATTCCAGATCAATGTTTTTTCTCCCCACTTCATCCCTGTGTCCTAGTCCAAAACTTGATCAGACAAGACATCCTCTGCCCAAAAATTTGCCATACCTGCTACTGGAACAGGTAGGTTGCCTGAAAACCTTCTCCACTCTCTGTTTTACCAGATCCATTTCTCAGGGATACTCCTAGTGCTGGAAGAGCCCATCTCCCTCTGAAACCCAGCCTTCAACACCTGAAAATAGTCCCCATCAACACAACATTCAAGCTGGTCAGTAAAACAGACAACACTTAGCCAACATGCTCTCTGACAATGAAGAAAAGAAACAGACAGCAGGGAACAAAACACCAACCAAACTAAGACAAACACAGACATTAACTCCTAGACCTATAATCACCCCAAATCAAGATACACAGACACCAGAATAATAATATAATAAATAACAGCCAGGACAATTTATTTCCACCAAAACAAAGGTAAACTACCACAACAGTCATTGAATATTCCAACATAGCTGAAGCACAAGACATTAAAACCAACTTTAGGAAGATATATACAAGTCTTTAAATATGAAATGAATAAATCCACTGAAGAAATCCAGGAAACACAAACAAAAAAATGGAAAAAAAAAAGAAAAATTTTTAAAAAAAACCAAAAAAAAAACCAATTTTTCCAAATTAACCAAATTCTTAAAAATGGAAAAGGAAGCAATAAAGATGCATGACAAGAAAAGATTCTGGAAATGAAACCTAGATAAGCAAACAGAAAGTACAGAGAGAAGTTTCACCAAAAAAATGCAACAGATGGAAGAGAGAATCTCAGGCATTGAATGTATGATGAAAAATAAATACATCACTTAAAGAAAAGATTAAATCTAAAAAATTTCTGACATAAAACACCCCAGAAATCTGGGGCACTGTGAAAGTCCAAACATATAAATAATATGAATATAGATAAAGAAGAATATCAGCTCAAAGACTCAGAAAATACTTTCAACAAATCATACTAGAAACTTTTCCTAACCTAAAAAAAATATTTAACAAGGTACAAGAAGCATACAGAACACAAAATAAAATTGACCAGAAAATAAAAAAGACCCCCTTACCACATAATAATCAAACATTAAACATGTTTTCCAAAGAAAGAATATTAAACTGCAAAAAAAACCCAAGTAACATTTAAAGACATGCCTATTAGCATGATACCTTACCTTTCAATGGAGACTTTAAAAGTCAATAGAGTTTAGACAGATGTAATGCAGACTAAGAGACCACAGATGTCAATCCTGATAACTAAACCCATTAAAAGTTTCCACCACCATGGATGGATAAAATATGAAATTCTGTGAATAATTTGATTTAAATATCTATTTTCAAACTCAACCTTACAGAAGGTGATAGAAGTAAAACCCAAACTAAAGAGATTGATTACTCACATGAAAATACAGGAAATAAAAATTCTCAAGGCTTCAAGTCCAAAAGAAGGGATACAGGGATACACACACACCACCGCTACCACCACCATCATCAGTATTAACAACAATAAAAAGCAGTAATAGACAATCATTGGTCATTGATATCTCTCAATATCAATGGCCTCAATTTCTCAAAAAAAAAAAAGACATGGATTAACAGTGAGATGGAAATAGGACCAAAATTTCTGCTACATAGAAGAAGCACAACACAACATCAAGCATAGATATTATCTCAGAGTAAAGTGTTCAACAAGATATTCTAAGATTTTGACCTAAGAAACAAGCTAGAGTAGCTATTTTAATACTTAACAATATAGACTTAAAACCAAAATGAATGAAAAGAAGTTGGGAAAAGAAATACCACTATCTGTTAAATTGCACTTTGATCCTCACACATAAATAGTGGGAGACTTCAATACCCAATTTGACCAATGGACTGGTCATCGAGACAGAAAGTAAACAGAGAAATCCTGGAACTACCTGATGCTATACACCACATGAGAACAACAAATATTTACAAAACATTTCACTCAAAAACAAAAGTATAGACTTACTTAGTACTTGATGATACTTTCTCCAAAATTGACCACATACTGAGACAGAAAGCAAATATCAACAAATACAAGAAATCTGAAATTACTCCCTGTATCCCATCAGACAACCACAGGGGAAAAAAAAGTAAATATCAACATTAACAAACTACAGAAAGCTTACAATAGAAATGAATACCCAATCATACTGGTGTTTTTGTGAGACAGTGAAAGCAGTGTCAAGAGGAAAGCCAATAGCACTAAGTACCTATAGAAAAAAAAGACAACTCATCAACTTAAAATCGCACCTTAAAGTTCTAGGGCAAAAGGAAGTAAGCACACTGAAAAGTAGTAGACAACAAGAAACAAAGTGAGGACTGAAATCAATAAAATAGAAGCAAAGAAAAAAAATACAAAGAATCAAGGTAATGAAGAGTTGGTTCTTTGTGAAAATCAACAAGATAACCAAAGCCTTGTTTAAAAAAGAAACTAAAAGACGAAAGAAAATATCCAAAATTTAAAAATCAGAAATGAAAGAGCAAACATAACAACAGGCAACAAGGAATTCTAGAATCATAAGGACATACTTTAAATGACTGTAGACCACCAAATTGGGCAATCTAAACAAACAAAGTAACTAACAAATAAATACTATTCTCAATAGATAACACTTACCAATGTTAAATTGAGATCAGATAAGTTAAATGGAATTATAACTCCTAATAAAAGAAAAGCATTCATTAAGACTCATAACAAAATGAGCACAGGGTCAGACAATTTTAGGGCAGAATTCTTTCAGACATTCAAAGAAGAGTTAATGTCAATACTCCTCAAATATTCCACAAAATAGAAACAAAAAGAACATTGTTCAATCATTTTATGAGACCACAGTTACTTCTTATCCAAACCACAATAGTCTGTTCTTATTCTATTTCATAGTAATTGTGGACCACACTAGAAATTGTCACTATGTGGCTAATTGCTTTGGACACTTCAGTTCCATTAGGAAATTATGTAAAAATTGTAATTTTTGTTTTCCTTTTGAATCAACTCTCTCCAAATTAACTCCCTACAGCATTTTCACTTTGGGAATGTTTTCTGAATTCTGTGATAATTTTTGTTGTCTTTTTTTTCAGGGACAAAAAAATTAATGGAGTATTCTAAGTTGTGTCTCTGAAGTAATGTACAAAGTTTTGGTGACTCTCTAATGCCTTCATTGGGCAGTGGGTTTCTACCATTTCATAATAGTATATATGAAAATGTTCCAAAGACTCAACAAAATCTCATCCTCAGTGGAAAAAAACTTAAGACATGATTGTGATTCCTCTCCTATTTTGGAGAATTGAGTAAGAATGTTGTTTTCCTCCCCCAAAGAATGCAACTATTAGGATCAGCTTTTCTGTTAGATAATAGAAACTTTCCAAGGGATTCATAGAATTCTCCAATCGCTTTGTCTGCAACTGCTAAGATTGCTGAATTTGTTCTTAGAGTGAAAATTAATCATTATCATTTTCTTCAAACATAAAGCAAGCATGAAGTAAATTATGAAGTGTTTATTACAGAATAATACCATATATGAAATTGATAGTTTCTAGAATTACATGATTTATTCTCAGCCACATTGGTGTCAATGAATTCATACTTGAGCAAAAGCATTTACCTAAGAATTAACATCACATCATTGTTGCAAGGAGAGGGCCCGCTTGTTTGTCCCGGTCACCTGGCTAGCTTAGCCCCAAAATAACCGCACAGAAATTGTATTAATTAAGTCAATGCTTGGCCCATTAGCTCTAGCTTCTTATTGGATATCTCTCACATATTGATTTAACCCATTTTTATTAATCTGTACATTGCCACATGGCAGTGGCTTACCAAGAAAGATTTGGCATGTCTGTCTCTGGCAGGTTTATGGCATTCCTCTCTCTGACTCTGCCTCCTTTCTCCCAGCATGCCATTTAGTTTTTCCCACCTACCTAAGGTGCCTTATCAATAGGACCAAAGCAGTTTCTTTATTAGCCAATGAAAGCAACACAAAGACAAAAGGACCTCCTATACCACATCAATGTCTCCCAATTCAGACTAAAGCAGCAGATAAACAGCCTTGAAAAACATCTCCAACGTAAACTATATTTGAGTAAGGCAACTTATGAGAAAAGCATCAACCTTTAACTGTTCTTTATTTCCCTCAAATTTGATAGTCAGATACCTACACATACATTGCATCAACTAATTAATTACTGAGTGGAGGTAAATAATCTGAAATACTGTAGACAACCAAATCCCTGATTAAAATTAGAAAACAGTGAAAGAGAAGTGTTAGAGTTGGTCTTCAATGCTACAGTCCAGAAATATAATTTCTCATTGTGTTCATTCATTTTCTTTTATTCAGGAAACCATGGAAAACTCAGTTCTTAAAGAGTATTTAGCATTGTATCTTTAAAGTTTGCCCTTCCATTTAGCATCTGATATATAAAATCAGTTCTATTCAAAGTAACATGAAAAGAAGCTAGTTACAAAATGCTTATTCTTGATATCATTCACTTAAGCTATATTTTGATCTTGTCATTTATTATAAAATGTCTGATAACACTCAGACATTAGGAAAAACTTGCACACATAAAATGGAATAAAATATAATATCTATACTTAGAGGTAATCAGAAAAATAAATAACAAAATACATTCAAGAATGGAGTATGATTAAATGACCCATGTGAACATTGATAACTCTAAAATAATATACTATGAGGTTTTCAGAAACTAATCCATTCTTTCACAAACTTCATATAACAGCAGAAGTCCACAATTTCTCAGTGTTTGCTTTGAACTGTGATTTTTCTTCCATGTAAAATACAATGAATACTGAGATTAAGCATATTATTAAAGCTCACGATTTACATTTGTGGGTCTTTTATTTCAAAGCCATACTAAGCAACAAGGATCTTTCTATATCATTGTCTGAAATACAAGATACATTTCTACCCACTATGACCAAACACCAGACATGAAACCACTAAGAATAGGAAGGTTTAATTTTTCATGGATTCAAGGTACTGTCCATCATGGAAAGTGTATTGGATAATTTTTTCGTTATTGTGTCTCAGAAATTTCAGGACTAGTTTATCTGGACTCTTCTTGTCAGAAGGGTTATAACTCATTATGAATATAAAAGGGAGAGTGCAGTAAAGACAGAGGTTGAAGAATGGGGTGGTTCATCAGATGTTACAGTAATCAGAAAAAATAAATTAGAATGTGCATGTGGCTTATAAACATTGTATGTTCACTTCCAGCTACCCATTTCCTTCAGTGAGGTTACATCCTCTAAAAGTTCACAACCTTCTATAAAAATGAAACCTACCAAAAGCCAAGATGCAAATTCTTTAGTCTGTGGAGGACATTTAACATTTATGCCACAATAGTAATGGAAGCATGATGATCCCTGCCTCCCAGTCTCAACGTAATAGAAGCAGAAAACTAGTCATGTAGGTACTTGGCAGTATTTCTGTTTTTTCACTTTATATTCAGTTTTTAGCTCAGCCCGTGATATAATCCCAATCACATTCAAAAATTATCTTCCCTGTCCAGTTAAGTCTCCCTGAAAACATTGGCATTCACTTGGAAATATGTTTCCTAGTCGATTGTGAATATAGTCAAGATGAAAAATAAAGATCATCAATTACATCTCCTTATCCCTATGGCTCCAAAGTATCTTCTCTTCAGGAATAATGATAATGCTCTAGTACCTAACATCAGGTATCTTCAATTGGTCAAAATTCTGTAACTTTCCACTTAACATTGTAAAACTACCACCATCATTAGCAGATAGTGAGAGTTTGTCTTCCTTTCTGACTTGTAACGACTTGATCTATTTTTTTCTTATTGCTCTAGTTAGAACCTCAAGTACTATATTGAATAGATTCAGAGAGTGCACAAACTTGTTCTTGATTTCAGTGGGAATGCTTTGAGCTTCTCTCCATTAAGACCCAGCAATACTACATTTGGGTAATGGTACCCAAACGATACTCAGTCATGCGACAAGGACATGTTCTCAACTATGTTTATAACAGGATTATTTCTCTGGCCAGAACCTGAAAACAACCTAAGGGTCCCTTGACTGCAGGATAGATAAGGAAAATGTGGTACATTTACACAATGGAGTACTATACAGCAGAAAAAAATAGTGTCATCTTGTAATTTGCAGGCAAATGAATGGATCTAGAAAATATCATCTTGAGTGAGATAACCCAGGCCCAGAAAGACAAATATAACATATACTCACTCATAAGTGACGTTTAGACATAATGCAAAGAAAAACTGGCCTACAATTCACAATCCTAGACAACAAAAAGGACCCTAATAGAGACATATATGAATCTAACCAATGTGGAAAGTAGAAAAAGACAAGCTCTCTCAAGTAATTTAGGAGCATGGGGATCATGGGAAAGGATAGAAGGACAGAGGGTAGGAAAGAAGGAGCGCAGAGAATAAATATATAGCTCTTAAATAGCCCAATAAAAACATTTTTAAATACAGATCACTGTATACACCTTTAAAAACTACCACCTTCTATATATCTAAAGAACCTGATTAATCTCTTTTAATGGCTCTCAGGCCCACTCCTCAGAAAGAATGTATGTCTGTTCAAAACCATATGTGGTGATATAATATTGTTATTTTTCTAAACGAACATGTAGTTAACCTGCCTTCTGAATGTTCTTTGAACTAATAGACTAATACAGCTTTCAGACTTGGTCAGAGAAGCCTCTTTCGGTAGTAGATAATGTCAAGGCAAGGACTCATATGGTAAAATACTGAAAGTAAGTAACCATTAAGTACTTAAATATAAACAGGAAACTATTGCCAACTCCTTTGAATCCTAAGGCAGATTGCAGAGGAGGGGATGAAAAATTGGAAGGGATAAAAGTAAGTGAGTCATGAGGAGGAATGAAGGGAAGCATTATTTTCTGGATATGGCATGATCGTTATAGTCATGGACACAAAGCAACTATGTCTACCTTTGGGCTGCACAAAAAAAGGTGAAAATGGGGGAGAGAGAAAGAAGAAAGAATAAAAGAAAAGAAAAGAGGAAAGAAGATAGATAAGAGTGAGAGGGTGACTAGACCAGAAAAAAAAGGGGTTCAGTTTTGAGTCAGATGAGAATGATATTGGCTATGTTACTGAGGGGAGAATAGGATGACAGTGATGTGGGATGTTCTTCTGTATATGTGTTCCTTTTATTGGTTGATGAACAACACTGTTTTGGCCAATGGACAGGCAAAATATAGCTAGGTAGGAAGTCCAAATAAAGATACAGAGAGAGTGTCGATGATATGCCTTGTAGCTGCCATAGAAGAAAGAGGTCCAAACATTGTCTGTAAGCCATGATCCTCATGGTAAAATAAAAATTAATAGAAATGAGTTAATTTAGAGTTAGAGATAGTCAATAAGAAGCCTAAACCATTGGCCAAACTATTATATATAACGTGTTTTTCTTTGAGTTATTATTTCATAATCAGCGGCAGGAACTAGCAAGTGGGAAACTGTTCCAGAGGGACGAGGCAAGATGAAGAAGAGCTTTCTGTCTACATCACAGTGCTTTTTATGAAATATAAAACTGTCAAAAATTAAAACCTCATTATGAAAATATTAAAGTGTATTTGACAAAAAGGTAATTCTCTCTCTCTCTCTCTCTCTCTCTCTCTCTCTCTCTCTCTCTCTCTTGATAGAAGAAAGAAGGGACTCTAGTGTCTCTCTTCAGTGTGCTTCCTGCTCCACTAGTTCTGCATTTCTAGGCAATTGTCATCGTTTTCATCTCAGATACTTGAAAGCATTCCCAGTCCTTTAATTCTTCCCTCACTTCACATATAATTTTCAGGACGTGGCTCACACATTCTGAAATTCTCTGTCTTTGAAATGTTCAAACAATACACTTAAGTCTTTTCTCTTATTTTGTACACCAGAAAAGTCCTTCTGCTATGACAAAGTTTGCTTACTAACTCACCATCCAGTACACACTCCTTACTCGAAAAATCAAAGTAGCAGAAACCTTGTAGTTTCTATTAACCTTTAATGGTTTTGTCATGTGGTATTGGAAATCTAGTCCAGGATTGCCCCTTAAATGTTCTAACCAAGTACTCAACACTGAGGTTTTTTTTTCCCCAATTTCACTGTCCCCGGTTCTTACCTATCATAATTAGTGTTCTATTGCTGTGAGGAGACACCACAACTGAGGCAACCTATAAAAGAAAACATTTAATTAGGGGCTTCCTAACAGACTTAGTAGGTGAGTCATTGACAGTCACAGACAGGATCAAAACAGCAAGCAGACAACCGTGGTGCTGGAGTAATAGATATAATCCTATATCTAGAGGCAGAGAGAGACAGAGAAAGAGTGCTCGTGGCATGAGCTTTGAAAACCTCAGAACTCACCCACAGTGGCATACCTCCTCCGACCAGGCCACATATCCTACTTCCTCCCATAACATTTCCCCAACTAAAGAGGAAACACTCAAATATATAATCATGTGGGATGGGGATTTTTCATTCAAATCATTCTAGTACCCAACCTAACACGGACTGGGCTTAAGTTAAACCATACTTAATATGGCCATGATAGCCAGAGGTGGGAATCTCTTGCACCACCAGAGTATCTTTAGTTATATATAAATTTATTATAGAAACCAAGACAAAATTAGCTAACAAAGTTATCATGTTATAAAATCCTGTTGTTAACTTAATGTCTTTTTTTCCACGTGATAAGAAGTATTAAATTAAAACCTTGTAAAAAAGCTTGCAAGCATCAGTTTTCCCCAACAAAGTCTGAATAACTAGCATTTTTAATTTAAATCACACTTCCTCAAAGACAAAGCTGACATTTTCATATTAGTAGATCTAGTTCAGCATCATTATGTTATGTTGTTACATTTTCAAAAACAAAAAAAAAATGACATAAAGATTTCTCTTGATAATATTTTTTCACGCATCTTTAAAGATAGTGCTAATTAATCCAGGTGAAGGCAGAGCACTCTTTAATCCCAGGCTCTCAGGAGGCAAAGGCGGGTGGATCTCTATGAGATTAAGACCAGCTTGGTCTACAGAGTGAGTTCCAGAGCAGCCAAGGCAACACAGAGAAACCTCTCAAAATACCAAAAAAAGGACCGATAGAAATTTATATCAAAATGTTATTAATTTTATAAATTAAAGTATGTTACAAGTAAATCAAAAGATTATATTTTAAGTTTATCAATTTCATATCTTGATGTTGGATACTTACCTGCATGATGTGATATGTTTTATTACCATTGGATAATATAGAGAAACTACTTTGGCCTATGGCAGGGCAGAATATAGCAAGGCAGGAAACTCAAGCAGAGATAGAGGAGGAAAGAAGGCAGAGTCAGGCAGATACTGTGTAGCCTCCAAAGAAGCAAGAGATAACAAACCATAAGGCTTGTAGTAAAATATAAAATGGTAGAACTGGGTTAATTTAAGATATAAACAGAACTTATGGAAATGCTTGAGCCATTGGTCAAACAGTATTGCAATTAATATAGTTTGTGTGATTATTCCATCTAGGCTGCCAGGAAACAAAAAAAGTAATCTCCAAATACAATATTGTCCATTGTTAAAAACTGTAATTAAACTAAGCTACATATTAACTTATATATTGGGAGTAAGTGATTATTTAAAATAGACAAAGCATTATTAAATTCTGTTTATTTTAGTGTGGAGATTAAATTTAAATAATGGATTATAGAGCAATGAAATCTGAGTATAATTCTTACAACAAAATTATTAAATAATCAAAACATGTTATGCTAAGTGAGCAAGGTACAATGGAGTCTACATTGAGAAACTGGATATAAAATTAGGAACTGAGGCCAATAAATAAAAAACATCATGTAAGAGTTTATAGGTTAAGTGGACAAAGTTATATTAGCACATATAGAAAGAATCCAAAGTAAATATGACAATTACTTCTCTCAGAGATCCGTGTTAGCAGGGAAAGTGCATACAAAATAAGCAATGGAAAAAGCCATGTTTTGGCAAAGTGCACTGAAGCCCTGTCCAAGGAATGGCTTTCTCGCCAATGACTCAATCACACCAGCTTCCCTGGCATCTCTACCTCTCTCATATACAGATGCCAATGAATATCTGGATCATAAGACTTTTCTGCCCTGCTACAGCAAACTTCTACATAGAAATTGGCTTCCAATAGAGACCTGCTTAAGGCAATAGATTGTGATAGCCAAACTCCTGTAAATAAGCATTCTCACATGATGTCTCTATTTCTTTTTGGAAACTGATATGTTGGCCTCTGGTTTTAGATTATTTTTATGATGTATCATTTGAATGCACATGGTGTGGCATGATACAAGCCAAAAACCTAAATGAATGAGTAAATAAGAGTTAAGTAAATACTTCTACATGCATTGTCCTTGATAAGAACATAAATATTGTGCATCTGTCACGACACAGGATAAGCTGTAATGAGACTTTCTGGCAATGTGACCACTCTTTCTGTTCAAGCACTGCTTCCTTACACAATACTTTCTTCTTAACATTTAAAATATTATGTCTATTTCTCTGAAAGCTTCAGTAATTATTTTGTATTTACCGAAATATACATACTTTATACATACAAAGTATGTATAAAATATAATATAAATATACATACAAAGACCGAATATACATTAGAAGTAGTTAATGATGGTGGTTCAAAACATGTGTTCACATATTTTCACTTCTAGAACATAACACTAAAGGTTCTTATTGCTAGGCTAAAGGTATTTAATGTCAAGTAAATAGTGAAAGAGGCTAATGGAATATGAAATGCAATGATAGAACAAACTTTTATAACTGGCAAGCCAAGCAGAGAAGTTTAGATTTGGAAGGGAGACAGACAGAGTAAAGATGTTTCAAAATATAATAAAACAGAAATCCCAAATCAAAACGCGAAACAGAAAGCAGTGTTTTGACGCCCATAGTAGACCTATAAGAGCACAGCATCTAAAGAACAGGAGTAAGTTTGTGCTATATACTAAGAGCACAAGACAGAAGGTCTAAGAGTGACCCGATTCCCAGAGTTCTCATATAAGGAATGATATTGCCTTTTCAACTTCAAAATACTGAAGTTCAGTCCACTGAACTGGATACCTGGAGAATCTCTCAGACAAAAAACATGGTTTTACATGGATGGCCAAGATATTTTAGTGAAAAGAATTGCCTTAAGTACAGGTTTAGAGACAGAATGTTGCAATGTAAACACTCTTTCTAATGTTGCCCTCAGAATTCTCCAGCCAATGTTAAACCTTTTAAGATGTTTAGGTGGAAAAGTTCTCTGGGGATTCTACCAAGCAAGAAACAAACATAAGCACTGTGGTGCCGGATGTCTCTAAAAAACACACTGCTATCCAGCGAGGAATGCAATCCTTCAGTTATCATGAAGCCACTCATATGCAGGTTCCCTTGAACTTATTTTAACGTCACTGAAGTAAGTTTGAATAGAACATAAGCATTTATTTTTAATTTTACAGATAAATGGTCATTGACAACTCTATACTGTACAACCATAACTACCATTATAATATGGAATGTTTACACTATCTCTTCCTGATATTCCATTTTCTTGGAAACTATTGAAATGTATTGTATTCTCAAAGATTTTCTCTGCCTATGGTATGATTAACTAGCATAATACTGCATTTACTCCTTGGGATCTAATTATTCTTGTTAGCATGGTGACCCCTAAACACATTCTTGCTGCTGCATGTTTTAGTGGTCTTGGAAATCATTTTTCATTCATTATTTAGTTAATAAAAATTTGGTTGAAATACACATTTATGGATATAAATAATTTCAATATTTGAGACCATTTACACATATGACTTGGTGTATGTATATTTTTCCAATTCTCATAGGTTATAAAACTAATGTATTTATGTTGTTTAACTCTACAAGAAGTTGTCAAACTATTTACAAGAAGGAAATAATGGCATGATATATTAAATGTCAAGGGAAAGGCATTGGATGAGGTAGGTGTGCTCAGAAAGACTGGTCACATTGTGAGAAAATTTCACCATAGCCTAGCCTATGAAGTGACAGGTTCACAATATTACTCTCTTCTATTTCACATATTTAGTAGCCTTGGGGAGGAGGTTCAGGATCTTTGGATCCTGGGCCAGCACTGAGTGTTGGTGACCTTTAAATGTCAGTAATTCTACCAGTATGGAAAGTGTTATAGCCGGGTGGTGGTGGCGCACGCCTTTAATCCCAGCACTCGGGAGGCAGAGGCAGGCTGATCTTTGTGAGTTCGAGACCAGCCTGCTCTACAAGAACTAGTTCCAGCGCAGGCTCCAAAGCCACAGAGAAACCCTGTCTCAAAAAACCAAAAAAAAAAGTGTTATAACACTGTGCTCAAATTGTATTATTTTAGAGATTTATGATGTGCACATCTCACAATGTCACACTATTGAATTGTGTAATTTGGAAAAAGAAGGTGTTGCTTCTGTTTCAATTTCTTATTATTGTCTTTTAGGTAGCTCATTTTGGCACAAGTTTTAAAATCTTCTATATAAACAAAATATTTAGATTCTCAAAGTAATTTACATTTCAAATATTTTCCTAACTACTAAGGATATTATATGCTTTTGAATATATTTGCTTGAATATTTTTCTTTTTTAATCTTTTCAGGTTCTTCATTTTGTTGTTTGCTGATTCATGTTTTTTTCTATTTTTGTTCAATTTACAAGATTCCATGCTTTTTCTACCAGTTCATAGATTGTTTTCTCAGCTTTTTAAAGTGTCACAATCATTTCTTCATATTTTTTTATATTTAACATCATGATTTCTGGTTCTAACACTGGCTTTGGATATTTTACTAAAATTTCTATCTGTCTGCTAAAATTCTCCAGTAGTCCAGCAGAGTTCTACCTTGTTTCATCTAACATTGCTCATCATATTGATGACTACATTAAAGTTCTCATCCAATTATGGATCTGTGTTAATTCCATCTACTGAAAGAAAAAGGTTTTCTAATGATGATCGAATGACACAAAGGTCTACGGGTATAGAAATATTTCGTTAGGAGTCATTTTATTGCTATATTCCTTACGCAGAATACTAGTGCTGGATTTTCCCCTAGACCCATTACTTATCTTGTCTCAAAATCCTTGCCATTTTTCCAGTGTCATGTATGGGTTGCATGTCATGAAGTGGGCCTTAAATCCAAGCAAAAAATATTTGTTTCCTCATGGACAATGTGTACAGATTGAGAAACTTTGGAGCATTCAGTCCTAAATGGAATTTCTTCCTCAAAACTTTCTCATCAAGGCCTAAGGATATAAATGGAGGAGAAGGCAGAAAGATTATAGGTTGGATGTAGTGAACGACTCAAGGAAATCTGTCTTCCAGATACAAAAGGTCTTATACACAGATGAACTCTAAAAGACTGTGGAAACACTCATAGGACATACACAGGTTCAAGCCAGAAACAGATACAGAGAGGAGAAGCAGCCATGGCTTCCTAAACCTAACCAAAGAGCTATTTGAAATTGATATCTACTTAACAAGGAAAAATAACCTTTATCTAAAGTAGTGTCAGAATGTGTGTAAATTAAGACCAATGCCTAGAAGCATTTGGCCAACACAAATGGAAAATACATATTTTTTGGTGGACAGGGTTTCCTTTTAGTTTAATTTTGTTTTCTATTAGATTTTTATTTATTTTAGTAGCATATTATACTTCTGGGCTTTTTAAAAATTCTCACAATCTTTATTGAAAGACAAACAATATGACTTTATAAAAAGTATATGCTGAAGAAAATATTTATCCCTTAAAATATATACAGCTATTTTTGTTTGTATTGATTTATTTAAATGAACATTTAAATAAATTTATGTAATTAATTCAGCAGAAGGGGTCAGAGCTCACTTTTTAAAGTTCAGCTGGGTTGGTACTTTATTACACTGCAGTTTCAGTGTTTTTAAATTTCCTCAGTGGTGGCTACTATTTCTTTATATTTGCTGGATATGAGACTCTAGAGAAACTTATCAGTATCCTACTACACCCTCAAAGGTCTTTTATCTCCATGCCTTTGCTAAAGAAGGAAATTTCTCCTCCTGTACCTGTCCCTCAGCAACAGAATACATTTTGTTCTTAACCATTTCATTTCATGAGAAGTTTCTTTCTTTCTTTTTTTAGAACGTCTCTGTGCCTGAAACACAGAGTAGTTTTTCAATGTCATTTTTATTATAGTGGCAATGAAAGTCTATATTATAACCATGTAGGATCTTGAATATAAACAAGTTTTCTCATCCTTAGCCTCCCATATACTAGCAGAACCCTTTGTATCTTGCATATTGTTCAGTAAATGCTGTGGACATGGTGTACAGAAGCAAGTTTCCTGACCTACCTTAATAGTCATTCAAGTTCATTCATGTAGAAAGTTTTAAAATTCAGCAGCATAAACATTCTGATTTTTACTTATTCTAAATTTTAAAATTACCACTAGATAATGTGCTTAAAAAATTTGAGAAAAATTCCTAGTATCAGTGTTTCCAGAGCAAGTAAATTATTCTCAATTTTCAAAATGGTATACTCATTAACGTGCTTGTTCTCTCAAAAAGCTTATGGAGTGTAATTTATATAAACAATTAGTGCAATGAAGAGAATCCAAATCAGCCAACAATGCAATGTTTTCAAACACAAGTCTAATGAAAAATCTCCAATAATTTCATTGACAGAAATTCTGGAGGAATCAGAGCTTGCATCATACACTGAGGTTACATTTATAGTGCCAATGAATAAATGAAATTCCCAGTTGATAAGTGATTATCATAAAGGGAAAAGACATCACAGTGGTTGCCAGTTGGCAAGCAGTCCATGACTTGGCAGTCTCTGTTGATGCCACAGGCTGAATCAACATCCTCATGGAACTGTCATTTCATCCACAGAGGTGTTCTGTGTACAACATGGTTGGTAAATTTTTCATGGGAAAACTGAATATGTCTGATGCTTTGCCTATTCTGTAAATGTTCTGTGGAAAATAAATGGGATTTTTTTGGTTAAAATATATTTTGTATATAGAGAAACTATAATATCAAATTTTGAAACTCAATTGACAGATACAGTGTATGTTTTAAATGTGTACATTTTATTAGTGAAAATAGCTTTGAGTGTTTAAAAAATATTCTCCTTGCTTAGAACTTTTAGGTGAAATGCACAAAAATGTTTCACTAGTAAATAAATGTTAATTGCATTGAAATTGATGAATTCAAATTGCTATAACATGAACAATTTTATATATATATATAAATATATTTATATATAAACAGTTAAAAGTGGAAGTTTAAGGAAATGTAATATTTTATTTGAATGGATAGATTGTGCCTATAAAGCAGACAAGCTGAGCTTTCGGGTTATAGGATAATTCAAGAATGGGGAGGAGAATTAGAGTAATCATATGAAAACCATTGCGAACACTCTGAGTTCATGAGATACTTTGAATTTCTTGACCTCTTTAGCAGGGTATACTTTACTTCAGCCCTATATTGTGGCTTTTCAGTAGGCACAGAGCATGAGCCACTTTTTCTCAGAGTTGGTACACTGCATATGACTAATCTTCTGCTGGGCTATTTGTAACTAGAGATAAGTGGGTTCATTAACAAATAATATTTAGGACAATCTTGAACCTTAGTGACTTCTTTCAGCCTCTGCATGTGTAAAATGATAGTAAATATAAATTATAACTTGTCATTATACCAATGATTAGTTTTTTGCATAATAGTAATTTTGTAAAACTGTTATAAGTAGATAATTTAACTATAAATATTGGTCTGATATATATTTGAATATACATGTATATATATCAGAAAAATAGTAAATGTCATTTAAATATTTATAAGATATGACACGAAAAAATTCTTAAATTCTAACCATGTACAGTGATACATTCTGTATAACTTTGACCCAGTATTTTAAAGAATATATTGTACAAAACA
>JAQHUG010000340.1:1057492-1070071 GCA_028555095.1 Dicrostonyx torquatus | reverse complement strand
ACAAAATGTATGAATTAATGAGTGAATAAAAAATGTAGCCACTAGGGCAAAAGTGAACAACTGAACTATTCTTTGTAACTCCTTGGAGAGGGATAACCTGTATTCTCCATTTAATTAATACTGGGTATGTCAACCATCCTAGGGCAAACCTCATGTTCAGGAGTTGACTATCATATTGACACCTCAGAATGGTTTTGGTGCTTTTATTTGGTTACATTTTTGTTGTTGTTCTTTGTTCATTTATTTTTCTCTTTGGGTGTTGTTTTATTTTGTTTTCTTGATGGAGGGTTCTTTTGATATTGATATTTTGTTTATTGTTTTTGTTTTTGAGAAAGAACTTAAGGTTGGATGAATAGGATAAGGAGAGAATCTGGAAAGACTTTGGGCAAGGGAAGAATATAAACAAATTTATTTAATGTTTAAATTTGTTTTGAATAAAAAATACAATGAAAATAAAAAATGGTATAAAAGACAGATTATCTTAATATATTTTCATGTGCATTATATGCCTTTACTTATAGTATATTAAATATGTTTATGAAGTTGTTATATAGTAATCTAACCTGAGATAACATTTTTCATGATGGAAGGAAACTTTTCAGTGCAGGATGTTCTAAAAAAAAAGTGATACATTCCATCCTTCAATAAAAATTCCTATGCCAGAGGAAGTAAATGACTCAACAACTTCAGGAAGTCCTGGAAACTGAGCATATTCTTTAAATTTCTTCTTCTCCAAGAATCCACAGCTGTAGAGACTGTTGAGAAACATTTTCAGAGAAGCTGAACTTCCCAAAGGGTGGGCAGCCTGGATACCTTAAAGAGACACTCTCCCACCTGATGTAGTGCTGCAAGCTATGCAGTGGGCTACAGATTCCCAAATTCCATGAGTTATTTTATGCTATGGTGGGATTTTTATGATTCAATTGTCTTTTAATGTCTTCTTCTCCTACAAGTAACCTTTCTCCTAAACTCTTATAACCTACCTCAATAAAACTCAGTGGTTCAGCAAATTGGATTTTTGGTATTGTTACTTTGGTTTTCCTCACTTCCTTAGGTTGAACTAGTAGACGTTTGCTCATGTGTACCTAGGAATGGTGTTCCATAGCTGCTTTGTAAGATGAGCACACAGTGCACGAGGGTATGGATCTTCTAGGAAAGAGTGTTCATAGAAAGTGTGAAAACTTATGTTCCTAACCCCGGAATCCATGCAAAAAAGTCGCATGTGGTTGTAATTACCTTTAATCCCAAGTGATGTCAAGGTGGGAGGTGGGAATGAATAAATCACTGGAAGCTCACAAGCTAGTAAATCTGAACTCAAGAGATAATATCCCAGGGCAATGATGAGACTTACCCCTAATCAGAGGCAGAAGGCAACTCAGGACCAATATCTAAGTTTGTTCTATGATCTTCATTCACATCATGTACACTTGAATATCCCCAATAAGGAACATATACACTAAATAATAATAATATCATTATCATCATAATATTAAATGAACATTTATATTTGTTTATAGGGTACATTTTCAATTCTTGCTGAAACTATAATAGAAATATTGTATGTGTAAGTAAACCTATTAATGTACCACAGCACCAAATTTGGTTTAATTGTATTTAAAATAAGATTTGTATGCAAAACTTTGACAAAGATGATTTATGCTGAGCAAACAAATGCTGTTTTAAGTTGTATATTTTCCTATTTTTATACCCATTGACATTTTAGCTCAAATATTTATAGTTACTTTTTCCTATGGAAATGATGATAGGAATTGCCCAGAAACTTCAATGCTGAGTAGCCAGAAGGGAAACAGGGTGAATAGAGTCCCTGAGGAATCTGAAAAAAATAAATGAAACTTATTACTTGCTGTAAATTTTTGCAGGCTTACTACATATTTTTTTTAATTTACTAAAGCTAGGATTTAAAATCTCTTGTGGGTGATAGAAAGAACTGAGTTTCAGATAATTTGTCCTAGAAAAAAATCTGACCCCAATCTTTATTTGCATAAAATCATATATATAAACTTATGCAATAGCTTTTTATGTGTTTTTAATAAGGACACTAAGATAAATATTGTCTAAAGTGAATCAGCTAATAGAAACTGAAAAGCCAATTTGTATTTGAGAACCATGCTTTTAGTTGTCTGCTTATACATCCTGCAAGAAAATAAAAACACTTCACCTAAAATGAAAATATGTTGGAGACACTTTTAAGTTATCGGTGAATTAATTTTTTAAAGCTCAGGCTAACAGAGAAATTTGTCTACCTTAATATGGCTGGAAAAAAATCATATTTTCTCTCAGTGTAGGAAAAGGACATTGTCAACACCCAGAAAATACTCAAGGGAATCTTCTTAGGAAAAGGCATAATATTGCCATTGTTCAAAGACTAAAGGGATTTTGAAAAATAGATTTCAAAATAAAAAAAAAGAAATTACTTCAAAAATTAATAAAATGAAAAAGGTAAAATTGTATTGAGTCAAATCCCAAAATAAAAAGCGTATCAGATGCCATGATCATTTTAATTTATACTTGATTTCCCCTCACCCCCTCCGGATGTCACATCTTCAACTTGTATGACTAGCAGCATACTACATGTCTTCTTCCATTCCTCAGTTAGAATATATTAAATACTCAATGGAGCAGCATCACTCTGTACAAAAATATGGAATGAAAAATTTCATCTTCAAGATTCTTAATCTATAGAATCAAATCCTAAAATAATTAATAACTTTAAGATATTTTTATTATATCAGAAGGAACATGACATTCCCTACTTTCCTTCTCAGAAATCACTCAAAATTATTATATAGGAGAGAATCAAAAACTCAATTATCACCTTCTTTGAAATTGATAGATATCCCTGTTCCTGAACCACACTACTGATAGAGGTCAAGAACTGCATGTGAAGATAATTACTGCTGATAACATAATGTTAGCAGACAACTATACTCTGGAAAAGAGGAACACATTTAAAGATAATCAAAATAATTGCAACTGCTTAATTTGTGTAACTCCTCCAAACCAATAAATAAGTAAAATTGGTAGAAAAATGATGATAGCTGAATCATTGTGAAAGAAACCACACTATGAAGAAAAGTATGGCTTGCAATCTCTAATGCGGTGAAAGTAAATCTCACCTTTTCCACTTATTTCTTACAGAATAAACAAATACGTAAAACACAACCATGTCATAGAACACTGTTTATGCTAGAAAGCAGAATGAATCATTTCATTAGCATATATATATTGGTTCAGGTGACACCACTCACAGAATGGCAGCAATAATCACAAAGGCACTCAGCAATGGAGTATGTGGCACATCAAGGAGAAAGGAAACAGGAAAAACAATGATAGATATGATCATTAGCCATGAAAATGCACGGAGTGGCTGACATATGTGGGGTCATTGACACAAAAAAATTAAACTTCATTTTAAAAATTTAGAAGAGATAAAATATCATGAAAAACCTCGTATTAGTAGAAAATAAAAACAAATCCATGAAATAGAAGAAAACAATATAAACGTAATTTTTAGAAATCAAAATCACAAACAATAAAGACAATGGACAGCATGCATTGATCGTGAAGTTAAAGGAAAAACTTCGTGAGGAGGAAACAATTATATGAACATTGAAGGGTCAATTAATATGATGATACTCTGAAATGAAAAAGAGGTTAAATCACGTGTTATATAAACAAATTGTTTAGTGCAATTTCAGAGAATTTTAAAAAGTTATATGTGTCTTAAATGCAGTTATGAGAGGAATGATAAGTGGCCTAGAACTGCATATATCCACTGGATTTTAGAGGGATTTTATACCATGGTAATAACATATCTTTGTGTCTCTAATAAAACACAAATTCTCTCATAGTTAAACTTGAGTAATAGCATGATCATGAAGATTTTAGAAACTGACTCTGCCCTCAGTGAGAGAAATGGATTGATTGGGATCCACAAAGGAGAAGAAAAGTGAAAAAAATCAATCAAAATCGTTTTTATTAATCCAAATAAAATAAAATTTTATTGTTTTTATTTACTGTAAAGTGGTAGAATATGTGGCAAAATAAAAGAAAAAGAAAGAAAGGAAAGGAAAAAGAAAAACTATTTCTTAAGAATGATTCAGAAAACAGCATGTCCAGTTGAAAGCAAACTGTAAGGGAAATAAATGGAGCCAGACACTGTGGCACACACTTTAATACCAGCACGAGGTAAACAGAGGCAGGCAGTTCTCTGTGAGTTCCAGGACAGCCTTGTCTACACAGTGAGACCCAGGACAGCCAGGGCTGTTAAACAGAGAAATCCTGTCTCAAAAAACAAACAATCAAACAAAAAATAAAGTAAGGGAAATATTCAACAATAAAAAAGTAAAATAAATTTCCTGATATTCATTGTTTGACTGTTTGGATGGCAGCATAGCAATGAATATAGAAGTGCTATTATGTAAACTTTTGCTGAAAGCCTCAGGAGGAGGAAATGCCTCTTAAAATAACTCCAGTAATCAAATAAAGGATATACATAAGCAAAAGATAAACACCAAAAAGGTATGTGGCAGTTTTGATTATTAATATATGAAAAAACATTTGTACATTTTCAGATGCTATTTCATAGAGTGATTTTCTCTTACAGAGTTCTCAATGTATTCAGGTAGTAAAGCAACCATGAACTATGTAGTATTATCTCTCAGTAGTACTGTCATCTTATAGAGGAATGAGCATAGATGTGACATAATTTTAAAAATTCAAAGTTTCCAGAAACCAACTTAAAGTATTAAAATCACAATACAGACTTGTTTGGGGAATGTTGATACTTTCAATAAAACATCACTTTTCTGTTTTCTTCCTAGAGAAAAATGGTCCTTCTTATTAATTTCGGATACAAGCAAAAGTGCTTCTACTTATTTCAGTCTTGTCATCTTGCTTTTACATTTGCATCAACTAAAGCTTTGAGTACAAACCAGATTTTCTGCTGTACTGTATAAATTAAGGATACCTAACAAATCATTTAACAGCATGCTATGAAAATCTAGCTACAAGCCAAGTGGCAATGTAATAAGAAATGCAGAGGATCTATGTCCAAAAGGCACCACTCTGAAGTCCTCTGTGAAGCTGCAAATCTTATGTACTTGCAGTGTTTCTTCCTACAATCTAAAAAAAATGAAGCTCTACATTTTCTTGGCTTGAGAAATTATTAATTTTTCTTTTTTGACTTTAATGCTGTATTTTATGTGGAGAGGTTATAATTTAGAAACAATAAAATAAAATAATAAAATTAAAAATGGAATATATATTTCTACAAGGGACAAATCCTAGTACAAACCTTTTCCAAAAGGCATTCCTGATCACACAACAAGACAGACACAGGGAATTTGAGGTTAAACCACTAGGGTAAGATAAAGCATGACCGATATTATACCTATCATGTTCATCACTGACTGGTACCCTAGGGCTACAGCCCTGTCAATCCAATGCTTCATCCAGAATCAAAAATCCACCAGCTATCAAATATCAACCATTCAGGACAACCTTCATTTACATGGCTGAAATTGTACTCTGGGACCCTAAACCTAAAGGAATCTTGTACCCAAGTGAAATTTTCTTCAGTTTAAAACTACCACAATCTTGAAGAGTTGATTAGTGTGTTATTATCCCATCTGTCTGCTTCTCTTCAACTTGATAAACCTGTTTTTTCTTCTTTGATCTGACTTGACTAAGTTCTTTCATTGACCATGACTCCAACCTATAATGTGTTGTTCACATCCATTTTTAAATCTATTTTTATTTTTTGATGATATTTCTTACTACATGGTAGTGAAAGACATAACTTTTGAACAGATACATGTTCATATATTTATGAAATATACCAATCATGATGTTATAAATATGATGTTTTTCAATATAAAAAGTTGAAATAGATATTCAGTAACGAGTATCATTCACATGTAAAATAAAGTAGTAGACAAAAGCTATGCATAAGAAAATCATTTCTATTTGTGCAGAGACCTTGGAGATTGCTTGTGAAAAATACAAAATTAGATGGAAAATTCCTAGAACTTACAAAGTTTTCATTATACTTATCATGAAAAACAGATACTATTGACTGGATTGTGTCCCTTCCCAAATATATGTTAGGGCTGGAGAGATGTTTTAAATGATAAAAACACTTGTTATTCTTGCAAGAATGAAGGATAATTCCCAGCACCAACAGAGTGGGTCATAAACACTTGTAGCTCTATTTACAAGGAATCTGGGATCTTTTTTTTTCTAGCTCCATTGTCACTAGGCAAACATATGGTGCACAATCATAAATTTAGGAAAAACACCCATACACATAAATTATTTTAATTAAAAATGTATATATTCAAGTCTCAATGTGCAGTGTTAAAGTGTTTGGAAACTGAGCCTTTATTGAAATAATGACTATTAAATTAGATCATGTGGGTGAAACACCTATCAAATAGCAATTAGTGTCATAATAACAAGACCCATCAATAAATCTACTAAAGCCACAAAACAATTCCACACCAGTTTTGATTAAAAGGGGTTATTTATTGGAGGGGAGAAAACTTCAGAACACCATCCTACACCACAGTCCTCTGGTCGCAAATAGGAAACAGAGAGTCTAGCAGTCCGAAAGGGAGCCGGAATCAAGAGAGAGAAAGAGAGAGAGAGGGCTGCCGCAGCTTTTTAAAATGAATGAAATCACACCCCAGTGGGCTGGTATCTTAAAGGCTATTGGCTGAAGGAGCGGAAGGAGCTTTCACAGAAATCTACTGTTTCTTGTCAGTCATGATGACAATACAACCTGAACATAGTAGCTATCTGGCAACCAGAACAAAAGCAGTCAATAGAGTTCATTTTGAAATCTTGAACATGCTGTAACACTGTTTTGGATTTGCAGCCCCCACAATTCTTAGAAATACATTTCTGAATTTTAGTTTTTCTTACGCCAGTCCAACTTATTGCAGCAGTTTCTGTATACCTAATATCTAGGCAGCTGTACAAGTTAAAGAGAAATAAATGCATGTTGGAGACATCAATTCTGGACTGACTCTGTCTTTTACCTGACACAGAGTAAAAGAAGATACTTGACTTGTAACAGATTCTAGGTTAATTTGAACAAAGGCAACAAATATGGGGCATACCTGTGGAATATGTGTGGGTATGATGGCAATATCCAGATTATGGGGAGAGAATAGTAGTAAAAAGAGCTGAAGAGATGGAGAATATACATTATACTAAGTCAGAAAGTGTAAGTGTATGATTTAGGGAATAAATATACAGTAACTTTCTTAGTAACTGGGGGTAAACTTCAGAGTAACCTTGAATAGGAATATAGATTTTTAAAAATTGTTTCATTGCTCACAAATTTGATGGCATTTTATGCTAATAGTGTCTTAGGTAATAAGTATTTTAAGAATGATCTACCCAGTTGTAAGTAACATGAGATGATTAAAGTTTTCCCATGAAATATTTTGTTAATCATATGCTGTAGAAAAGTGGAATAGATCTAGCAATAGTTAGCTCACAGAGCAGAACAGCAGACTTGCAGTTTTCTCTGGCAAGTGTACAAGCTAACCAAATTAGCTATTTTTTTTTCTCAGTAGAGAAAAAAAAAGAAGCAACAACAGGATAAGTGTGAAGGACAGTCAAGCAATATGAGCTGTTTAAGATGGATCGTCTGTCCATCTTTTCAGCATGTCTCCACCAGCGCCATTCACAGGTCAGATACTATTAGAGAATCCTGTCTTAAAAGAAAAGTATATAAACTTGACTTTATCCTTCATCCCTCCTAATGGCTCTCCCAAGTTCTGTGAAAGATGATAACAATTGAGAGATATTTTACTATCTTCTGTGAGCATGTCATTCACATGCCACAGTGCCTGAAATAAATGATTCCATCTTTGGAATTTCTTAGCCTTTTTCAGTTTTAAGTCATTTCGTTGTGCTATCTTCCCAAAACTATGCCACTGGAGAACCTCCAACTTCAGAGTTCTGACCTAAAGTTGTTTTGCTGCTTAAGAATCCAGAGTACCCAGCATGAGATGCTACACACTGCTGCATGAAACATTGCACTTCCTGGTCTTGGAATCATCCCATGCTCTTTGTACAATTTCTTTCTGTCAAGCATTTTATTTAAATAGTGGGAATCGATTCACTGTTTTATTTTATACCCATTTATCTACTTGGTTTATGAAGCCTCAACTTACTTCAGCTTGACATGGTCTTCATTTCTCTTGATGAAGGTCAATTCTTTCAAGATTAAATTTGCATTTTACATATCTGTCATGTGTTCAGATGACACTGAAGGTCAAAAGCATATGACCAAAGGTACAAAACACTTTTCTAGGTATTATCGGTTAAATATACTGCTATAAATATCTGTTTCTCAGCTGACTTCTGCATATTGTCAGGGATACAACCAAAAATCTCAGCTTAAGAAACCTGACCAGACCAAGTGTTATTAAGTTGTTGTGTAAAATCAAATAATTAGTTATAATGAAAAGTGGACGCTGGAAAAAAGTTAAGCAACACAAACAGAACAACTGGGATCGTAAACTGGTCATGGATAAGAGAAAAAAAGTTTGATGTGGTATCTTTATAGTTGCCAAGACACACACACATACAAAAAAATAGGGGACAGATCTCTGGTAGTATCATTTCATGAGAATTAAAGTGTGCACCTGAGATGATCCTGATGTCCCCAGCATATACAGTCATAACTTGGATGTGAGCAAACCACTTTGTAGAGGAGCAGGGACTGATATATAGAGAATAAATGCTTCAGGCCGAGGGTAAGCACATATGATGTTGTAGATAATGCTATTCAAGTTGTTCATAGGTCTGTGGATATATATCTGGGTCTTCAGTTGGGTTCCATTGGTCCTCCTTTCTGTTCTTATGCCAATCCCAGTCTGTCTTCAGTACTGTAGGTCTGTGGTAGAGTTTGAAGTCAGGGATTGTGGTTCCCCAGAAGTTCTTATATTTTACAGGACTATTTTGACTATCCTGAGTGTTTTTCCTTTTCCATATGAAGTTGAGTACCATTCTTTCGAGGTTTGTGAAAGTGTTTCCTGGAATTTTGATGGGTATTGTTTTGAATTTGTAGATTGATTTTGGTAAGATTGACATTTACCTATGCTAATTCTACCTACCCAAGAGCATGGGAGATCTTTCCACTTTCTGATGTCTTCTTCAATTTCTTTCTTAAAAAGTTCTTGCCATACAAGTCTTCTTGTTTGGTTAGAGTTACTCCAATATATTTTATGCTATTATGTTTTGTTATTTATGTTTTGTTAATACATTGTTCATTCAATGATTTATCAATACTATATTCTATGGGATATTTGTACACTGGGTGAAGTTATATTTCTGTGATCAGTGTAATAAAGAGCTGAAGAGCCAATAGCAAGGCAGAAGGTATTGTTGGGAGTTCTGGTAAAAGAAAGGTAATAAGAGAAATAATTGAGGCCCATGAAATGCTATTGAGACATGGAACAAATTGGATACAAAAAAATGGTATAGAAGTAAAAGCCATGACAAAATATAGGTTAATTTTAGTTAGTTATAAGAGTGGGTGGAACAAGTCCAAGCTATGGCTGAGCTTTCATAATTAATAATGTCTCCATATTATTTCCTGTGAGCTGGTGACCAAGAGAAAAGTTCAATTATTTATGGTGCCCAATGTGGGGCCATACATACACATATAAGAAAACTAAAGAAAAGTTCTGAACAAAAGGCTTCCTGGTGACTGTGGTCCCTTGGGTAGATTTGGCATACAGAAGAATAGCTCTTTTAAGAGGTCTGTTGTATAGCTGAGCAGTTGAGCAGTCAATCTTGGATTACAAATGCCTGTCAGAGATGGAGCCAGTAAAAAGCAACTCCATACTGGTACCTGACATCATGAAGATAGGCTACCTCAGAGAAGGGGGCAGAGCTGTCAGAATACTATGTCAGCTGTCAGCACACAATGCAGTATACAGAGTTGTGCTGTAGTAGCCTAACAACTTAAAATTTGATTCATGTGGTTAGAGGAGGCTACAGACTTGGAGAAAGTCATATCCAAACTGAGAAAATCTCTGAACAGATAGAATGTGCTTTAAAATATACTTAGAAGCTTATGAAATAAAAGAAAATGCATGTAGACAGTAATAAAAAATATGTAGTTCATAAATAATAAAAGGAAGTATTTAAAGAAAAAATAAAGTAGTATAAAAATTAAACCATGTAAAGATGGGAAATAGACAGACCATCTAGATTCTATATGCTTTTTTTTGACTTTGAAGTTTTTCAATGCTTATGAACAAATAGAGTTGCTGAGAACCACTGGATTAATGAAACTGATAAACTAAACAAAATATTTATTTTTAAGTTGTTTTAACTTCAAAATAAAAAATCAGAAAATGTATTTTGTTGGGAGAGAGGTTTTTGCCTTTTTTTCCATAGGAAAGAAAAAGTTAGCATTTTCTTCAAGTTTATTGATGTTCGGAAATGACTGGCGGAGACCACCTGAAAATCTTGGCTACAGAAATAAAGGTCAATGAAACCAAGAAAGACTACAGGATTGGCGATGTATATGTTTTGCCTGCTACATGGGTATAGCTCTGAGACTTAATGAGACATGATACACCTGGTTGGCAAGAGAGTTCTCATGCAGATACATATGTTAATATTAACAGAAAGGAAAAAAAAGGACAAAACACTAATGAATATAAGTAGCCCAGGTAATTCAACCTATCAGAATGTCTCTGTTGCCATTTCCTCACAATTCTATATTCAGAACAAATATAGCTGCTAGCTGAGATGGTCCAGACTCATAGACTGTCCAGCTGAGACCTCATATAAACTCTATACTTTCCCATCACACAAAGACTAAGTAAAACAACACAGGTAGCTCTCCTAGGATTTGACCATTATCATAGTTTTCTTAGGGTTCCCTAAAGAGTCTTTTAGAACCCACACAACTGAAAGCAGTCTAGAAAACAGAACACCTACATTCTCAAGATGTAGGGTGCATGGTTTTTTGGTGGCTTCTGGACTTTTATCATTGTTTATGAAGGTTATTTGAAAGTTGTTATTGGTCTTGTTCAGGAAAAAAAGCTGAGCCAAGGAGAACAGACTCAGGGATGCCTTTCTGAAGAAAAGAGGGGGTACAGTATAGAAATGAAAGGATAAAAGGGTAGATTATTGAATGTACTTTAAACTACAAAACAACTGTTAATCAAAAATATTTTACATTGCTATGAATTATTGTATATTGTTTAAGGTTATTTTTCTTACACTGCATGTTTCCATTCATGTTTAAGATATTAAGCCTATGTAGCACATTTTTAAAATGTAATGTAATGTTCTAATCCTTGAAAGTTATTATGGATAATATGGAAAGATAGGTAAATAGTCATCTATATTAACCAAACTTATAGCCATTTTCAAGGTCATATATATATATATATACACACACAAAATATATTGGCTTTTCAAGACAAGGTTTCTCTGTAGCTTTGGAACCTGTCCTGGAACTAACTCTTGTAGACCAGGCTGGCCTCAAACTCACAGAGCTTCACCTGCCTCTGCCTCCCAGTGCTGGGATTATAGATATATTTTAAATATATTGATGGTCTTCAAACACTTCAGAGATGTAAAGAATATGACATTTAAATTATTTTAATAATGCAAGACTTTTCATGACTGAGTCACATCTGCTCCTGGCAATACCAATTTACTTTCAAGAGGATGACAAGCATTGGAGAGCCTTCATACAGAATTTGCTTTCAATGTGGCAAAGCTAGTCTTTTGAGCAGACGCTGATTTTTTTCTTGACTGCTAAAAGTATATTGTAGAAATTGAATGAGCATGACACAAAAGAAGGTGACTGCTGGACTTTGCCAAGACAAGGCAGTAGAATACTTCAAAATTCCTGCTTCACAAAAAAGTCTATAAGATATTATAGGTCTTCAATTCAAAATCAATGCTGCAATGTTTCAGAGAAACCTTGGGTAACTGTCCAGCAGCCATATACCTTTGTCATTTCTTAGTTTTGTAAGTAGATTACTCTGTATTTCCTATTTAATCAGGGAATATTGTGTCTTTCTCTGGTCTTTGGAGGGGTTAAAGACCAGATAGTTATAGTTTTTATTGTTAACAAATTCAAAAAAGTAACTTATAAAAGATATATAAAAATATAAGGTTGAGGAACAACAAAATGTAAGTTATTTATCTAAGAAAATGTTTTGGGGTCCTAAAAAATAGTCTGGGGTTTGTAATATAAATTAGTATAGAAAGTAAATTAGGCATAAAATTTTAGACTGATCAAATTAGGACAGATATGAAATAGATTCTCGAAATCTGCTAAATACAAATGGACTGGACACTGTGAATATAATTCTTACCTGGTAATTGTTCTTATTGAATATAATTTTACTATGGTTGAGTTTTTAAAAAATTTCCTTTTTATTTAGACAAGGAAGGGGGTAATGTTTGGGGATATCTGTATACTGTGTGACAATGCATTGTTGTAAGGAGGGGCCTGCTCATTCATCCCGGCTGCCCAGCTGGCTTAGCCCCGAAATAATCACACAGAAA
>JAQHUG010000340.1:1017259-1044722 GCA_028555095.1 Dicrostonyx torquatus | reverse complement strand
TTTTTTTTAATAATGTATTTTACTGTACATGGCCAAACACACAATTAAGTTATTTTTTATGTCATTTTCTTCGGCTTCATTCATATTTGGTTGTTCATGTCTTGCTGTTGTTGAGTCTTAAGCTTTACTTGTGTTGCATGTGTCCTTATCATTTCTACTCATCTTTTCCTCTAATATGTGTGGTTGGAGCTGTCTGAGATTCTTTTGAATAATCTTCTATGTGTCAGTGAATCCAAAGCTCAGGTGGTTATTCCTCATGGTGCAGTCAGTTTCACAGTTCTAGGTACCTTGTTGGTTACTCCATGTTCCTGGGAGTAGCTCAGCACTCCTGTGCTTTGCTCTGCTTTTTTGGAGTTTGACATCTCAGGCCTAATTTGGCCTAGGTTGCTAGCTTTGCCTCTTTCTGTAAATCCTGGTCTGAGAGCAGGACATAACAGACATGAAAGAAATACAGAGAATCATCAGGTCATATTTCAAAAACTTGTACTCCACAAAAATGGAAAACTTAAAGGAAATAACTTTCTGGATAAGTATCACTTACCAAAATTAAATCAAGATCATATAAGCAAATTAAACCAACCTAAAACTGCTGAAGTAATAGAAATAGTCATCAAAAGTCTTACAACCAAAAAAAGACAAGGACCAGATAGTTTCAGCTCAGAATTCTACAAGACTTTCGAAGAAGAACTAATACCAATATTCCTCAACATATTCCATATAATAGACACAGAAGGAACATTGCCAAACTCTTTATGAGACTACAATTACCCTGATAAACAAACCACAGAAAGACAATACTAAGAGAGAGAATTATAGACCAATCTGACTCATGAACATTGATGCAAAACTACTAAATAAAATACTGGCAAATCAAATCCAAGAACACATCAGAACCATCATCCAGCATGATCAAGTCTGCTTCATCTCATAGATTCAGTGATGGTTCAACATATAAAAATCTGTCAGCGTAACCCACCATATAAACAAGCCAAAAAATAAAAACCACATGACCATCTCATTAGATGCCCAAAAAGCTTTCAAGAAAACACAACATCCCTTCATGATAAAGGTCTTGGAGAGAGCATAAAGAACATACCTAAACATAATGAAGGCAATATGCTGCAAGTGAACCACCAACATCAAACTAAATGGAGAGAAACTCCAAGCAATTCCACTGAAATCAGGAACAAGACAAGGTTGCCCACTCTCTCAATATCTATTCAGTATAGTTCTTGAGGTCCTAGCTAGAGCAATAAGACACCAAAGGAAGATCAAGGGGATACAAATTTAAAAAGCAGAAGTCAAACTCTCACTGTTTGCTGATGATATGATAGTTTACATAAGTGATCCCAAAAATTCTACCAAGGATCTTCTACAACTCATAAACACTTCCTGTAATGTAGCAGAATATAAGATTAACTCAAAAAGTTAGTAGCCCTCATGCACACAGATTATGAAAGGGCTAGGGAAGAAATCAGAGAATCAATACCCTTTAAAATATCCACAAATAGCCTAAGATATCTCAGAGTAACTCTGCCAAACAAGTCAAAGACTTGTACGACAAGAACTTTAACTCTTTGAAGAAAGAAATTAAAGAAGACACCAGAAAGTGGAAAGATCTTCCATGCTCTTGGGTAGGCAGAATTAACATAGTAAAAATGGTAATCTTACCAAAATCAAAAAAAAGATTTAATGTGATGCCCATCAAAATCCCAGCAAAATTTTTACAGTCCTCAAAAGAACAGTGCTCATAAGGAAAAGCAAAAAACCCAGGGTAGACAAAACAATCCTGTAAATAAAAGAACTTCTGGAGGCATCACAATCCCTGACATCAAAATCTACTACAGAGCTACAGTATTGAAAACAGCCTGGCATTGGCATAAGAACAGACAGGGGGGCCAACAGAACCAAATAGACACAGGTATCAATCCACACATCTCCAAACACCTGATTTTTGACAGAGAAGCAAAAAATATCAAATGGAAAAAGAGCATATTTTAAAAAGTGGTGCTGGCATAACTGGATATCAACATGTAGAAGAAAGAAAATAGATGTGTATCTATCACCATGCACAAACTCAAGTCCAAATGGATCAAAGACCTTAACATAAAGCCAGCCACACTGAACCTCATAGAAGAGAAAGTGTGAAGTACACTTGAATGCATTGGCACTGGAGACCACTCCCTAAATATAACCCCAGCATCACAGACACTAAAAGAAACAATTAATAAAAAGGACCTCCTGAAACTGAAATGCTTCTCTAAAGCAAAGGACATGGTCAACAAAATATAATGATAGCCTACAGAATGGGAAAAGATTTTCACTAACCCCACATCAGAAAGAGGTCTGATATCCAAAATATAAAGAACTCAAGAAATTGGTCACCATGAGAATACATAATCCATTTTTTAAAAAATGGAGTACAGACCTAAACAGAGAATCCTCAATCTAAAATGACTTAAAGACATTAAGGAAATGTTCAACATCCTTAATTATCAGAGAAATGCAAATCAAAACATTTCATCTCATACCTGTAAGAATGGCCAAGATCAAAAACACTGATGACAACTTATACTGGAAAGGATGTGGGGAAAAGGTAATACTTTTGCTTTGCTGGTGGGAATGCAAGCTGGTACAACCCCTTTGGATGTCAGTGTTGTAATTTCTCAGAAAATTAAGAAACAATTTTCCTCAAGACCCAGTATATACCACTTTTGGGTATATATCCAAAGGATGCTAAATCGTGCCACAAGGACATGTGCTCAGCTATATTCATAGCAGTTTTGTTTCTCATACCCAGAACTTGGAAACAACCTAAATGCCCCTCAACCAGAGAATGGATAAGAAAAATGTGGTACATTTACACAATGGAGTAGTGCACAGTGAAAAAAATAATGACACCTTGAATTTTTCAGGAAAATGGATAGAGCTAGAAAACATTATTTTGAGTGAGGTAACCCAGACACAGAAAGACAATTATCACATGTACTCACTCATAGGTGGTTTTTAAACCTAAAGCAAAGAAACCCAGCCTAAAAACCACAATCGTATAGAACTTATACAACAATGAGTACACTAAGAGAGACTTATATAGATCTAATCTACATGGGAAGTAGAAAGTAGAAAAAGACAAGATCTCTTGAGTAAATTGAGAGCATTGGGAATCTTGTGGGTAGCTAAAGGAGGGAGGAGAAAGACAGAGAGAGGAGCAGACAAAAATGTAGAGCTCAATAAAAATCAATAAAAAAAGATTTTGTAAGGCAGAGAACACTGTCGTCAATATGACAAAATGCCAGCCTACTAAATGGGAAAATATCTTCATCAACCCCATATCTGACAGATGTCTCGTCTCTAACAAAATATAAAGAACTCAAGAAGCTATATATCAAAATATCAAAAAATTCAATTTTAAAAATTTGGTACAGATGTAAAAAGAGAATTCTCAACAGAAGTATCTCAAATGACCAAGATATATTTGAAGAATTATTCAACATCCTCAGCTATCAGGGAAATTAAAATGAAAACAACTCTTACACCTGTCAGAATTGCTAAGATCAAAAACACTAATGACAGCTTATACTGGAGAAGATGCAGAATAAAGGATACACTCCCCCATGGCTAATGGGAGTACAAATTTGTAAAGCCACTTTGGAAATCAATATGGCAATTTCTTAGAAAATCAGGAGTCACATACCAAAAGAATGATCAACCAAACTACAAAGACACTTACTCAACTATGTTCATAGAAGCATTATTCATAATAGTCAGAACCTGGAAAAAACTAGATGCACCTCAACTGAAGAATGGATAAAGAAAATGTGGTATATGTTCTCAAATCTTAAAGACTTTACATTTTTACACATCTGGAATGAAACATTTATCAAGTAGACCACACCTTTACAAAGACTGCATTTTAATGTATATTTTTGCATTTTGCCTAACTTCTTCCTCAGTTTAAAACTACAGAAGTGTTGTTGGAGGCTGCTTGTTCATTCCCAGCTGCCCAGACTCAAAATAATCACACAGAAACTATATTATTTAAATCATTGCTTGGCTAATCACTTAAATGTATTGCTAGCTACCTCTTATATCTTTGATTAACCAATTTCTATTAATCTGTGTATCTCCATGGGGCTGTGGCTTACTGGGTGAATTTATGATATGTCTTACTCTGATAGAGGCTACATTGCTTCTCTTGACTCTGCCTTCTTTCTCCCAGGATTCAGTTTAGTTTTCCCTGACTAGCTTTCTTCTGCCCTATCACTACCCAAATAAATTTATTTATTCATTAACCAATAAGTACAGCACATATACAGAAGCACTTCCTACACCACAGAAAGACGTGGATTCACTGAATCCTTTCAACATAAGCTAGTGGCCGCAGCCGGGAGCCAGGCACTGGAAACAAATGGCCACACTCCTCTCAGGTGCTGGGAACACAGCCCACATCCTGTGCAGCACATCCTGTGCAGCACATCCTGTGCAGCACATCCTGTGCAGCACATCCTGTGCAGCACATCCTGTGCAGCACACAGCCAGCCTGCACCGGGAGTCAGGTGGGACACAGCAGCCCTTTCCTCCTCTTATAACAGTTTGGCACTCCGAAGTGTGGAGTTAATCCACTTAAAAACCTGAGAGGGCTTAAAAAGGAGAGAGAATTTAACACAGTTTTTTCCTGTTTGTGGATGGCATGCCACAAAGAGATTTCCTGACTCAGCAAAAGCTGCGTCAGTTTTGGAACGGGGCTTCCTGGGCCCTGCCACCCGTACAAGCCCCCGGCTATGGAGCATTTGTGGGCTCGGATGTCTCTGTGCCCACTCAGGGTCAGGAGTAAAGCAGTTGAGACTGTGACCATGGCTCACTCTTCCTGCCTGGATAGGCAGGATCAGATCGGCTAGAAACAGGCATTTTTAAAATACCTGTTTACAGTCTGTGCCATCAGTGCAACCCTGGCTCTGGTGGGAGATAGAGCATTTCAATAGGGTTTTCTGACTAAAATGCTACGATTTGCTTGGTTGATGAAAATTTGGACTCGCTGTGTGCCTGGAACTATGTGGCTCAGAGGCTCAACAAACTCCAAGGCAGAAGCAGCTCTGCAATGCTGAACTCTGCTTGCTGATATCAGGCAAGAACTGCTTTAATTATCATAACAACAGCGCACTTAAGGTTTAGACTGGGCAAGAAACAATCAGTACCTTAATTAATCCTACATGGTGCAAGCTAAAGTTTTTAAGAACTGCTTGACATTTTGAGAGATGCTCCTTGATAGTAAAGAATTACAGACTTACAAGAGGGCGGATTCAGACATAAAAGACCTCTAAACAGGTCATACTGTTGGATATAGTACGTAGGCTTGGGAGAGGGAAGAAAAACAAATAAATATATAGAGAATAATAAAATAAACAATGCCTTAAAAAAGGTAAAGTCTTTAAAGAGACAGACTACAGATAGTTATAGATTAAAAAAATAAAAAATAAGCCACATAAACATGGAAAATTCACAGAATGTCTGGATTATGAATTTATTGTATTTTCTTTAAATATTTTGACTGTGAAGGAGCTAAGTACCAGAGACATCTCATTATATGGGCTGCCAAGCTGAACCAGCATGGATATTATAAAGATGTTATTGCTTCACAATTTGGGTCTAAGGATGTGATGCTTCGGAAAGAGGTTCTTCTTTTGTTTTCATAGAGGATGAAAACCTGTGGATTTCTTCTATACCAATCTGGTATGATAGACCATGCCCTCCTGAAAGGTTGCTATGAACACCTTCAGAAAATTACTTCACTCAACTGCCGACTGAGATGTACCTGCCACACAGTTTATACCATAAAAGACCTAATTAACAGTGCCGCCATACAGCAGGAAGCAGTTTGGAGAGATAACTTTGTCCATATTCCCAAATACTGTTTATAAATGCTTTTTTTTATATTTCAAGGGGGAGATGACATAGATATGATTAATTTGCATTGGTATGAATCTTGGTTTGTTGATAAGGTCAATTTTGTTATATATATTTGCTCTTGATTAAGGTATTGTGATTGTATAGTTTTAAAATGTAATGTATGATTAGGAAGTATAGGTTGTTAATGGATAATAATTTATAATCAAGTTTGTAGTCATGTTAGTCAGAATTTCTAGATATGCATAGATATATTTTAGATAGACATTCTTCATATCTTTCAAAGACGACAGAATATGGCATTTAATGTTTTAATAACTTAGGGCTTTTCATGACAATAAGACATTTCTGCTCCTGACAGCACCAAGCTACTTCAAGAGGAAGATGGGCATCAAAGAGGCTACTTATGGAGTTTGCTAGCCATTTGGGCAAGAAACTGCTCTTGCCTGGACTGCTTAAATGGACACAAAGAACCCGCAGAAAGAAGACTGCTGAACTTGTCTAAAGGTGAGATGATCCTTCAGGGTTCCTGCTTCATGAAAGAGTATGCAAGACATTCTGCAGGATATGAAAGAAAGTGACTGAACTGTCTTTGAAATTTCTGCTTCATGGAAATGTCTGCTGAATACAATGGGCCTGTAGGCTGAAGATGGATGCCCCAACAGTACAGAGGAACATTGGGTGACTGTCCAGGCAGCGAGATGTCTCTGTCATTTCTAGAGTTTTAGAAGTTGCTTACTTCTTGTTTACTCAGGTAATATTATATCCTTCTGGAGTCTTTGATGGAATTGAATGGATAGTTATAGTGATAGTTTTCCTTAGTTATGATAAAAGATAAAATAGATATAAATATTGTAACTGTAATTCTTGCTTGATAACTGTTTTGTTATATGTAATTTTACTATGTTAAAATGAAAGCATTTCTTTTTTGTTTAAACAGAAATAGGGGAAATGGTGTAGGAGGGTTCTTCTGTATTTTGGGTTACTCTCATTGGTTAAGAAAGAAGTTGCCTTAGCCATTTGATAAGGCAGGACTTAGATAGGCAGGGAAAATGAACAAGATGCTGGGAAGAAGACTAAGTCAGGGAGAGAGCCACCATGAAGCCGCCAGGGTCAGACATGCTGAATCTTCCCGGTAAGCCCACTACCTCTTGGTGACTTACAGACTATAAAAAAATGGGTGAAATAAGATGTGAGAGTTAGCCAAGAAGAGAGTAGTGATAATGGTCCAGGCAATAATTTAATTAATACAATTTTCATGTGGTTATTTCAGGCGTAAGCTAGTAGCCGCGGCCGGGAGCCAGGCACTGGAAATAAATGGCCACGCGTCTCTCAGATGCTGGGAACACAGCCCACATCCTCTTACAACATTTGGCACACAGCCCTCCCGCACCGGTAGTCAGGTGGGACACGGCAGCCCTCTCCTCCTCTTACCACACCTTTTTACAGTGTTCTCCTGCATTACCTACCAAATTTTACAATTTTTATCCATACTCTAATAGCAACAGGTTTTATATTCAGAGAATTTTCCTACACTTACCAAATTTATTTTAGGTGATGAACTCTGCTTGGGAGTTTACTTACAACTCAAAGCAAAGCAGAAGCTACTTCTCACCATGAGGGTATTTAATCCCTGGTAATAAATTCAATAAAAATGACACATAAATTAGACATTATAGTGTATAAGAGGTGATGGAAGATGATATAAAGAAGACCCGAGACTGAAAGAGAGTGAGGATTTTGGGGAGATGAATCTTAATTTTTAATATGATGGTAAGCCATGAAACTAAAGAAGTTATATAAATTAAAACTAACAGAAAGCCAGGTACAAACCACAGGATGCTCTATTGTCTCAGTAATTGCAAAACAAGTAGGAGATTGTTCAATCAGAGTATGTTGCCAGTACTCCTAATATATCACAGTCTTCTTAGAACTCCTTTATCAACTGTATATAGGACATTTATTTTATAATTTTAATTTTTCTCTAGAATTTTTAAAAACCTTTTATTCATTTTACATGCCAACCATAGTATCCACTCCCACCATACCTTCTACTTCTCACCTACCTCCCTAACCCACCTCCCATCCACTTTTCCAAAAGGGTAAGGCCTCCTATGGGAAGTCAACAAAGCTGTACAGAATATTTTAAATGCATACACTGGACACTGTCGTGGTTTGTAATCACCCCAATAGACTTACATGCTTGAATTCTAGGCCCATAAGGAGTGGCACTATTAGGAGGTGTGGCCTTTTTGAGGGATTATAAACTTGTTAAGGAGGCATAGCCTTGTTAGAGAAAGTATATTTTTGTGAGGTTGGGTTTTGAGGTCTCCTATGCTTAAGTTATACCCAGTAACACTTACTCCCTTACTGATGCCTACAGATCAAGATGTAAAATCTCAGTTTCCAATCTAGCACCATGTTTGTTTGCATATTGTCATGTGTTTTTACATAATAATATACTAAACTTCTGAAACCTTAAACTACCCCCAATTAAATATTTTCCTATATAAGAGTTGCTGTAGTCATGGTGTCTCTTTGAAGTAAGAAAACCCTACCTAGGACAGACACATTCTTACAATAAGGTATTACTCATCCACATTAATTGAAGAAACCCTGTAAACATTGAACAAAACAGATGAGGATATAAGATATTATGTTAAGTGAAATAAACAACATCAAAAATTCAACTACTATATTAACTCTTAGATGGAATCTAAAATCTTGATGTTTTACAAGGAATTAATGGTAACCAGGGACTAAGGATTTGGATAGAAGGCAGTAGGGAGCTGTTAAGTGTCTTGAGTTTTGTTGTTGTTTTGTTAATTATAGTGATGAAACAACATGGCCAAAAGTAGCTTTAGGAGAATAGTGTTTAGTAGTCATGCATGTACTAATCACAATCCATAATGAAGATAAGGTCGAACAGGAATTAAAGGCAGGAATTTGAGACAGGAATTGAAACAGAGACTTTGGAATATTACTGATTAATGGCTTCCTTTCCATGGTTTTCTCAGCTTACTTTCTTGTACATCCCAGTCTACCTGTCTAGGCTGTCACTGTCCCCTATGAGCTGGACCCTCTTTCATGAATTATATTAATCAAGAGAATGCTCTATATACTTGCCTACATTCCAATTTGATTGAGTAATGCTTTTCAAGTGGCATTCCCTCTTACTAGATGTTTCTAACTGTATCATGTTTACATTAACCAAACATTAGGCAAACATAAAAGGAATAAATAAAATGTTTTTGCTGATAGAAGTAACTTTTCACATGGGTCTGAAATTGTTGGATAGAGGATTAAAATTTTATGGTAGTTTTTCTTTGTACTGTTTCTAATTTCTTTGCTATAAAAAATTCTGGGTCAGTTTTATGTTCTACTCTCTATACAGACACACTAGCTATTTAATGACAGCCATCTAAATTTGGTGAACATTTTCCTTTAAGACCAACAGTGTCATGAATATATAATTAACTACCAATTTGTGCAAAATCCTGGCTAAAATGCCTAAAGTAGCTCCTATCCGTTCCATTCCAAAATGAAGGAGACAATATCCTTTGAATTTTGTTTCTGTCACATGCTTTCTCTAAGTCATTCTTTCCTGCAATAAACTTTGAATTTAAGGAATAAAAGTTCTGGCAGAAAAACACTGTATTAAAAGAGAACTAAACTACAGACAGCATAAAATATCTAATCTTGACAAGAATTAATATTACAAAGAGGCCATAGGCAACATGGGAGATCATCACGTGGCCAAGTATGCTAGACTATGCATGCTATAGCGCCAAGGTGCATATATATAGGGAAAAGCAGATAACACTAAAACTGATAGCCCTTTCCTTGCGATTCTGGTTCTCTGTTTATCCCTATTTTGGCATTACTCAATAGTTCCTGCTCTGATTTACCACTATTTGTCTCTTATTTGGTTAATTGTAAAGAGTAGCTGAGCATTGTCTCTTAGGAACCACAGCTCTGGCCTTTGTTCATAAAATTCTGATAGCAAAAGGAAACAGATTTTCAATTGTTTAAGAGGAATAAGTTCAAAGGGTCCCTTCTACAGTAGGGTGACTATACTTAGCATACTGTATTCCTTAAAGATGCTAAATTTGTAAGTTTGCTGTAAACTTATTAATTAGAGATAACATTCCTTCTACTTAGTCATATTTCAAATAAAAATGTTAAAATATAAGTGACTCATACATAAGGCCTGAGTATACAAGACTTTCCAGAATACCCTTACTTTAATAAAGGGTAATTCTAGGAAAGAAGCTGTCTTCATAGGTTGGTTGAGGCTTCATCTTGCAACTAATGGAAACAAAGAGACTGTAAGAGCATGGAAAACTTTAAGAAGCCTTTCTTGTTTAGGATCTGGTTAAAGCACATGTCCTTTGCAACATTATAGGAGTCATCAGGGAAAAAACAAACTGTCCCTAGCAGCTAGCCCCCTGTCACACCCAGCTTTGTTGTCTAGACAGGAGCAGAAAATAACTGCTCAGGGTAGGTGGGGTACATGCACAGAAGCAGAAGTAGCTGCTTAAATGAGGAAGAGCATACACAGAAGTAGTCCATACCTTGTACTCAGCAAAACTAACCCCCTTGATCCTGAGTAAACCTGGCATGCACTTTTTGCCTATATAAAATCAACCCCAAATGATGAAAGGGGTTCTTCCCTACTGCACTGCATCGAGTAGTGGTCAAGGCCCCAGCCTGGCTGGAGTGTGCACTAAATAAACCTTGCTTTTGCATTCTGAACTATTCCAGTGGTGGTCTCTCTGGGTGTTTCAGCTTAGGCAGATCAAGACCATCAGCCAAACATTATGATGAGTTTGGGGAATCTTGCTGAAGAGAAGGTGGAAGGATTGTAGAAATCAGCGGGGTCAAGAACAATAAATGAAAACCCAAAGAATCAACTAACCTGGGCCAAGGGAACTTGCAAAAATTAAATTGACAACCTGGGAATCTACATGGTACTGATCTAGTTTCTCTGAATATATGTTATAGTTGTATAACTTGGTCTTCTGTGTCTCCTTTCAGTGGGAACAGAGGCTGTCTCTGCCTCCTTTGCTTGCTTTTGAGACCCTATTCTTCCTACTGGTTTATCTTGCCCAGCCTTAATAATAGAGGACATGCTTGGTCTTCCTGCAACTTGATGTGCCATATTTTGGTGATATCTATTGAAGGCCTGGAAATTTCTGTACAGAAAGATGTGAAATAGATTTGGGGAGAAACAAAAAGAGGGTTGAGGGGGACTTGTAGTAGAGGAGGTGGGGAAAACTGTGGCCAAAATGTAAAATAAATAAATTTTAACATCATTGACTGTAGAGAATGTGGCTGTTCCTGCTCTTGCAGCTTAAATAGGATTTATTTCAGACTAGTTTTATTCTTGTAAAGAGCTACTCTTTGCCTACCTTTGTATCAAACCTAATACATTAACAAACAGATTAACAAACTTTGAAGCATATTGACTATTGTCTAACAAACCCTATTTCTTTACTATTGGTAGGGATAAGAATGCTATCAGGTAGCATGTAAAGCCTACAGTTGAGTTTCTTCTGTCTGTTGTAATATATTCTTTAAATGCCTTGATTCATAAGTTTCTCTTTTCTGTTATTATAATAAAATCAAGAAATTGTTTCCACTTTGAAACATTGAACCTGGGGTTATTTGTTTTCTTGGACCATTATTGCTCATATTTGGCTCCAGAATAAACTATTTCTTTTGATGTATGTATTTTTTTTGTGTTGAACACTTTTTTTCAAAAATGTAAAAACATAATTTTTTAAAGATCTTATACATGTGGCTATAAATTTTAATACAGGTAAAACATGTCTTAACTCTTTTGTTCAACTCTCATGACCCATAGTCTCACCTTATTATTTATAACCTGATGCAACCAGAATGTCCCTGTGACTTCACTTACCAGCATCCCTTGATGTAAAGGGGAGATAGACATAACATCCCATGTCTCACCCTAGTGCTATTGGCAATTGTTAGCTGCTAGAAGAGGAAAAGACATTTTTCTCTAAGATTGTAGCCTCCAGTAATTTGACCATGTTCCAATGGAAGACCAAACATCCAAGAATATTTGGGCAGAGCCAGATGATATCCTTTTAAACATCCCAAAGTTGTGGTGATAGAGTGAGGGGAAGAGTTTGGGCAGAAAATGATTGTGACCAAAGCATACAAAACTTTAAATAAATGATAAAAGTTTTTTAAAAGAAGATGTATATTTTTAGCCACACTTTGAGATTAACTCAGAAACTACCAAAATTATGTATATAGCTGTATGTACTCACTTAAACATATGACTTTCCCATTAGAGTTCAATATCTGCACTTAGCATATGTACTATGTTTTTCTGTAAGCATCTTTCTCTGTGATTCTTCAATTTTTTTCTCTTCACCAAAACCTATGATACAAATCTTTTTACAGTAACTTTAGACTCTCCTTAACACTAACACATTCTGAATTCCCGTAATGTAGGTTAGTCTAGAATCCCAACTCCTTCTTTGTGAATATTTCTGGAAAGAACTTTTCAGGCCACAGCAGGCAGATAGGCAGCTCTTATACACCAATAGTGTCAGAGGGCCTTCTGTCTCTGTGTTGCTCTTATTGGTTAATGAATAAAGAACTGCCTTGGACCTATAGAAAGGCAGAACTTAGGCAGGGAAAGCTGGACTGAATGCTAAAAGAAAGAAGGGTGGAGTCAGGGAGATGCCATGGAACCACCACTGTAGATAGACATGTTGAGACTTTGCTGGTAGGCTACCACCTCATGGTGATGCACAGATTAACGGAGATGGACTAAATTAAAATGTAAGAGTTATCCAATAAGAAGCTAGAGCTAATAGGCCAAGCAGTGATTTAATTAATACAGTTTCTGTGTGATTATTTTGGATCTAAGCAAACTGGGCAGCAGAGAACCAACAAGTGGCACCTCCTCCAACACACAGTGGTTCTATTAAAAGAAAACAGAAACTCATGGGATGTGAGAAATTTTAATGTCAACTTCCATCTCCCAGATATAGAATATGGGCTCATACACATATATGTTCTCACTTTACATAAATGTATTCTAATTTTCAAAACATATGGTAGGGAGAAAGAAAGAAAATTGCCTGCAGTAGACAACTTTTTGTGTCAAAACTACCAAAAACTTTAATTCAACGCTTGTGTGATGACAAGAAGGCAATAAACAGAGAAAAAGGAATTCCAGGTCAGAAATGATGCAGCCTATATTCTGTGAGCTGATGCCCACCAGCATAATCATTGTGAAAGAAGATTGTGTGTAAATAGTTTAAGAACAAGCAAAATCTGTAAGAGGAAATGCATGCAAGATGAGAAAATCAACAACAACACACACAGTATCCTTGTGATACCACAGCAGGGGTTCCTTTGAATCTGTCCTTTGTTCTCCTTTCTTTCTGCTTCAAGCCCCACAAAAATTCTTTTGGCTATAGAGAATTCTTTTCTCAGGCTCTGGTTAGCTAATGTCAGGGGAACAAAGTCCATTATGAAAATCTTACCAGTGAAGAGAAAATAGAGTAACAGCCTTACAGAAGACCCAGGTCCACTTAGAAACTATTGTCCTTTTTCTTCCCCAAATTTACACCACTAATGTTCTCCATATCTGTGATAGATACATTAGAGATTGCCAGTTTCCTTCCTTTTCTTTTCTTTAGGGCAAGTTTGCCTTTGAATAAATGTCTGCAGTGTTTTCATAGTACTGTAGACATTGAATTTAAAAAAGATGACAGAAATGTTAATTCACCTGAATATGATGAGCATTTCATAATGAAAATGTATATTAATTGCATGTTAAGTTTTTGTTAGCGATAACTCAAAAAAGTGTAAGAGAAATCCTAAAGCAGGTAGAAAGACTGGGGTGGGGAATTGGTAAGTGTAAATAATGACAAAGAAGGTACTGGGCAACTTGAACTGGACAAAATTGATCCATATTTTGACTGCTAAGGGTAAAGGGTGACATTCATTGCCAAAACTCATTCCACTCATTTAAAAAGAGTTTATTTAATTATGTGGAAATTATACTTCCAGGTTGCTACTTTCAATAATATATTAGTAGCTTCCTCATCACTACTGAAAGAAAGGGGGAGAAAAGAATTTTGCTAATTTTTCTTAGAATATTTACTTTAGAAAACTCTCCCTATAAAACAGATACACCCCTTGTCAGCTTTATCACCCAAGTGTGTGTTTGACAAGTACATAAGAGCCTCATATTAGGAAGACATACATGAAAGAAAAAAATAGCACTTGTATCTCCATTTCTGAAAGAGGGTCAGAATGGCACCTTGCTTAAACTCAATGTGAATCTTCCTTTGAGTTACAAAACTACCCTGGTATAATGTTTTGAGATAAAATTCTCTTTATTCTGGCTTAAACTAATTAGATGGTGACCCAGTTGTAGGATGATATGTTTGTAAATGATGCTCTCTATTTTAATTGCTTGAGTACACGTGTGTCATGCAAACCTGTGAATAAAGGGGTCATCATTTGGTGTAGGAGGTTCCTTCTGTATTTCTGTTGCTTTCATTGGTTGAATAGAGACAGCCTTGAGCTTTTGATAGGGCAGCCCTTAGGTGGACAGGGTAGACAGAACGGAAGGCTGCCAAGAAGGGAAGTGTGGTAGGTGCCATGTTTCTCAAGCCTGAGATGAATGTAGGTTAGGATCTTTTCTGGTAAGCCACCACCTCGTAGTGATACACAGATTACTAGTTATGGGTTAAAATAATATGTGAGAGTTAGCCAAGTAGAGGCTAGAGCTTATGAGCCAGGCAGTATTTAAATGAACACGGTTTGTGTGTATAAGCTAGTCAGGGCCAAAAGCAGGCCCGCAGCCCGCAGCCAGCAGCCAGGTGCGGAAACATGGCCAGCTCCTGGGGGCAGGGGGGACACAGCCGCTCCTCATTACAATCATTGTAACCAAAGGTCTAATCTGAGTTTGGAGCCTCCCAACATATCTATGACCGAACAGAACAGTCAGATACATTGTATACTTAAGACATCTTCTTTCTAAGCTACTTTTCTGAAGGAATTTTCTCTGTTGAGAAAATATTTTGTTTTAATTATTTTCAGGATATCAGTTAATTGAGAAAGCAGCTTCCTGTTATCAGAATGGCATTAAATTAGGCAAGGTAAATATTTCATTTTCCACCAGTACTTGTATTAACAGGAAGACAGCAGCTTATCAACCTGAAGTTGTTCTGCTTCTAAACTGTATGTCTGGTCTTTATAAACGTGAAGAAATTTATAAGGTGAGATAAAACACATTGTTTCAATTGAGTATGTACCAAAGCATCATATACAACTAATATTTTAAAGATTTCATGGAACAGAAATGAATGAAGTGACTCCTGTGAAGTCAGTTGTGAAATGCTACATCCATCTTTTAACTAATTCAGTCATCTCACATGAGTAGCAAAAGTAGTACAAATAATCCTGAACTCTGTACAGGATGCACTGTAATAGAATAAAATATTTTAAAAGAAGCAGAGAACACTGATTCTTACATGCAGCAAACTACCTTGAAAAGAAGCTGTCTGCCTGAAACGATTGACATAAAAATTTCAGTGACTGTGAGGTGTTTGGAATGCTGCCAAGTAGACAGTCTAATTATAGTTTCTGTGGGGCTATATTTGGCTCCACGAAAAGCCATCGCTTGTCCACATCTGTAACGGAGTTAACATCTTGATAAACAGAAAAAAAAGCTTTTGAAATATATAAATTAAAAAAAATTCAATTCTCCACCAAGAGCTAGTAATGCTATAAGATAGCATCTAAGGTCCACAGTTGAGATTCTTCCTGCTGATTTAACTGCCCATTTAATGTTTTCACCAATGTGGATTTTTTAAAATGCCTTCATTTGTAATTTTCTTTGTTCAATTACTATAATTTTTTCCATTGGAATATTGTATTTGGGGTGATATATATCCCCCATACAGGGTCATTCAAGTTTGGTTTGGTTTCAGTATAAAATATGTTTTTTAAATTCCTTTTGAGATAAAAGCTGTTTTTGCATTGATATTCTCCACTTCAGTTCCTTTATCTAACTAGCTCAGGATGCAAATAATCTGTGCAAAACTAACTCATTTTAGGAGGAATACAACTTGTAATTAGGACAAAAAAAGGTTTACATATGTGTGTATGTGTATGTTTACTTATATATATATATGCACTTGGGTGTGTGTGTATTGTTTGATAAAGAGTGGTAAAACATACTGTTAGAAATTCAAATTCAGGCCAGGCAGCAGTGGCACATGCCTTTAATCCCAGCCCTCAGGAGGGAGAGGCAGGTGGATCTCTGTGAGTTCGAGTCCAGGCTGGTCTACAAGAGCTAGTTCCAGGACAGGCACCAAAAACTACAGAGAAACCCTGTCTCAAAAAAAAAAAAGAAAGAAATTCAAATTCAGTATGATTTTTCATTGACTTCTGGAATAACTAAACTGATTTTTTAAAAATACAAATTATTCTAGCATAATTAATATTAGACTTTTTTAATTTTTATTTTGGACTTTAAAAATTAAATGAGATTTTTTTCCATGTTGAGATTTGGGGAAGAAATAATGTGTAAATATTAATCATTTATTAAAAATTAGCAAAATACAAATGTTTAAAAAATAAACAGTAGTAGAAATAAGTTTATAATTTTCTCATAAGACTTTGACTTTTATATTATCATTATTGTCATATGAGATCATTTTGATTACTTCTACATTATAAGATTTTCCTCTTATATCCAAGCTAAATTTTTCTTATGAATAACATTTTATAACTGCATATACTGTAATAATATATTTTATATTTTTTCTGTGGAATTTTTTAGTATTCTATTATAATATCAATCATGAAATATGTATTTAATTTTTATATGATACTATCAAATAAGTTTGATATGAAATTTTAAATAAACTTTTAAGACATCACAATGTTTATCTAAATTTATTCATATAATTAATTTGATTAATTTATTAATTCTTGCAACACATTTTTGAAACAGATATGAGTGAGATTCTTGACAGTCCTCCTTATGTTACAGTTTAGGTTATACAGTGAATAGGAGATACCTCCTAAGTAGGATTGCCTGATAGAAAAGTCAGTTTCTCCATCATCATTCATGATGAACTGTGCAAGCCAACAGAATAGAAAATTGTCTCATAGTCTACTTTCTAATATTTTCCCAGAGAAATATAGTTACACCGTTGAGAAACAATAATTTGCCCATACATAACAATATCCCTGTAAAACCACAGAAAAGAAGTCTATAATGATTTACACGATAATTGCTGGTAATAACAAATATGACAGCGTCAGATTCACTCATTTAGAGGTTTGATTCTCTATAAGTGAGAAAGAATTTTGCAATGAGTTTCATAACATACACACACACATCTATGGTCATGGCAAAGAGAAGGGTTCTCATCCCTAAGAATGGCAAATTCTTGTATTTCATTACCAAGGAGGACAAGGTTCCTGGAGCAGTTATATGAGAGAGTCTTCTTAATAAAAAAAAAAAGTTCTTAATTTAAAATTAAAAGTATTTCATCTTTTCAATTTCTTTCACTGTTTTAACGCGCTCTCCTCTCAAATGGTGTGCTATTCCTTGTGGAAGTTTTCACGATACAGTGACTCACTGTAGTCTTGTCATATTAAAGTAATATTACTTGATGTTGATGAGGTCTTTAATCATATTTGTGGGTATTTGTTCTAATGTTTTAATGCCTTGACTTTCATTGTTTCTCACCAGGTTTGTGATTGAAATTTCCATAAGCAAGCCCATGCAGAAAATGTAGGGAAAAAAATGGGAATAGTTCTGTTGTCTGATTATATAAAGTTTTTATGTGATATTAACCACAATACAAGCAGCACATTTTTCAACCATATTCTTTTGAGACTGACAGACAAAAACTAATGGTATTTGTAAAATTTAATCCCTTTTCTTGAAGAGTGTAATGTTTTTCTGAGACAGTGTTTCTTTGTGTGGCCCTTGCTATCATGGAAGTCATTCTGTAGACCAGGCTGCCCTAAAACTTAAAAATTTTTGTGCCTCTGCCTCCTGAGTACTGTGACTAAATGTATGTACCCCTACACCTGGTGATGAATGAGATTATTTCTTAATAACCAGAAGCATCTTTTATAGTACTGTACAACTGTCCCAAAAGTAAGACCTTCTCACCTATTCACAGAATCACAATGAAGCAATTTCTATCAGTTTATTGCAAAATACCACACTCACATAAATAAAACACATATGAAGCATGTAAGAGGCAAGGCTGAAATTCAAGTTTGAAAACAAATCATTTATTTTGTACATTAAAGTGATAGATTTGTGTGCACATAAATAATATTGGTAGGGTATATCAAGCAAGTGTAGAGTAACATTCAAAATCCCTTCTGTTTCTGGTGGCTCCTCACACATTGTTCATCCCATGTCCTTGATTTACAACTTTATCCTTTCTGTCCTATTATTACTGGCTTCTTTATTATTCAAATTTCCTTCACACAACATTTTACCTTGAATTGCCAAGCATTATTGTTCAACCAAATTGACACATTTAAAACCTAAGACTTTGGAAGTGTCCAGTGAAAGACTGAGAATCCTGAGGCCCAAAGTCCTCCAATAGTAACATTCTATTACTGTCCTAGAGAATAATCCTAAACAACTGATGGTCAGTTTTAGTAATGTGAACACAACACTGTGTAAAACTTTTCTTCATCTGCCATTTATACTAAAATTTAATATTATAGCTATTGATAATATATTGGAATCACTTAAAATCCCAACTTTATGTCTTTGAAGAAGTGATTTCATTTTATTATGATTCAATATTTTTCATTTTTACAATAGGAAAATTCATCATTTATTATTTGAGAATTTTTCATGGTACCAACTTTTGTATTACACTAGCCTTATTCATTATTAATTCATGTCTTTATTTCTTTAGTTTGTATAATGTCATATTAAAATGGATAAATTATATTTGAAATATTAAGAAATCACTAGAAAATACAAAATGTGTATATATTCAAAGTTTTAGTTTATTTTCATAAACATAAGCATAAAATACATAAAAATATATGTATAGCTTTATGTGTATGTGTGTATTACAAAAGTATAAAATTAAAAATCAAAATATGAATTAAAACAAGCATACCTGAAAGGTTCTATAGGGTCATTACATAGATAACCCCTTCTTCAAAATCCCAAAATACAATGTAGAATAAGCAACACACCCCACAGTCATTTGGCCACTATCTCATTGTTTTAAAAAGAGACATCATATGTGCAAACATTATAGGAGCAGGAGGTATTTGATAAATGACATATAACTAACATGGGAAACTCTGCATGTAATAATTTGTTGATGGCAAAAAGAGAATACTCTAGTATTATGAGCTGAAATAAATACCAGTTAATATTTGAACTGGACCTTGTACATAGATACAATACTAAAATATTTTAATTTTGTTGCTTTCTAAACTGACATAGCTAAATTTGAAATATTCTTTTAATGATTCTTTCAAGCAATAGCTTAGAATTCAGAATAAAAAATAAACGCAAGAACTCAATTTAATTTTTATTCAAAAAATATTAGGTGTCATCAAATGTAGGTAAGATTTCATAAGTGAAAACACTAGATAATTTGCATGTATCTTCAATTAAATACAGTGTTTTACAAAATGTAAGATGGTATACTAAAAGATACTATACTAAAAATACTAAAATTAAATCAACTTAATTCTTCCTGGGTTTAAAGGCTTCTTCCTATAGTTTCTATTTTTCCTTTAAATTTTGGGTAAATTTATTTTCTGAGCGCTAGAATTATGGCTTCTATATCGTAACAGCAGCAAGAATCTGTCACATTCGATAGTCTTCAATTACCAAATACATTTTATCTTTAACTGCAGAATGAGGTACTGCATTTTCAGTTCAAAGAATTAGTCAATTCCTCAAAGAAACAAAACAAAAAAAATTAGAGAAATGTAAGCTATTTCATGGAACTAGCTGTCTTGTTTTCAATGTGCACAAAATGATGATTATTTCTCCTAACTTTAAAAATTATCCTAAAGAGTTAAATCTTCCCTACAGAAACTTACCCTGTAGAAACTTCCTAAAATATAGATGTATACATATAAAACAAAATATTTTAAAAAAATATTTAAAAAGCCCACCAATATCCCTGCTTGATACCACAGTATACCACAAGGGATAATCCCATTTCTGTGAGTGGGTTAACACTTTTAAAGTCATCAGTGAGTTCTCATAGACCCCCCAAAAAATTTAAGCTTTTCCCAATGATCTTATTTGCCATCCAGAATTTGATGGTAAGATTCTATTACTGAACAACATTTCCTTGGAAAAAGCAAGCTGTTATTTACTCAGAAACATCTCCTCTACTTTCATAGCACTGGTTGGTGCTATGCAAACTATAGGAGAAGAAAATTAGTCATCACTGTTACCTAAGTTTGAACTCTGTGAGCTACAATAAGAACTGGGGTCAAGAAATATCTAATGGTATATTAGTGGTACAAATGTCATGGGAGTAAACAATCAGTTTTTGATTGAATTGAGCTTATTTCACAAGATTTAAGTCCTACTACATAAGATTAAAACTATGCATGGTTCAGTTATTGAAGAACCTATGGAAAGGCAGACCATAGATCGAAGCAGAAGTCATATTACTTCCATTATCTTCTAAATTACATGGTATTTAACCTCTAAGACTTATCCTTATACATACAGATTTAATAATAAATCTCTCAGCCTTAATTAGAGAAACTTCTATTTCCAGTGTATAACATCAGCTGGCCAACATGTATGGAATAACAGACTGCAGATTTCTTAGCTTATATTTATATATAACTCTCTCCTAAAAATACTTAGGTATCATCATAGTAGAAAAAGCAGAATGTATTAGCCAAAGATGGCAGTCTACAGGGAAACAGTGTCATCAGGTCACAAGAGGGAAATGCACAAATGAACTCAACAGCTTTCTGACATCACACACAGAGTTGCACCCCTAACTAAGAAGTCATTATCAATTCTTAGATAAATGTAAAGGAAGAGAGATTATTTTACTTAAAAGTTTAACTGTTGTTAATTCAACCATCCTCCTGTAGAAGGACACACATTTAGGAATATTTGAACAGCACAAACCTTCCTTGATCAAAAAAAGAACTAAAAAAAAAAAAAAGACAGACATAAAATGTGGCAGAAACTCGAGAGTATGAAGAGGATGACTGTGATCACACACAAATGGAAGTCTCAAAGAACTAATACAATGAAAGAAAAAAGGGGGTTTGTTTAATTTCTCAAAAGCTATACTGGTATAGACACCATAATGTTCACTGTATTGAATTGATTAGGCAAAAGTTTCTAACTTAGCTTTTCATTTTATCAAGGAATGCTTATAAAAACATTCAGCCTTTAAACTGAGGCCTTTTGATCTGGCTATAGCATTGGAATGTTGAAGGAAGCCACTTGTTGGATTCTGGCAGCTCAGTATATCAGACCCGAAATATTCACATAGAATCCATATTATTTAAATCACTTTTTGAGCTCATCAGCTCTAGCTCCTTATTTGCTAACTCTTAAATTTTAAATTAATCCATCTCCCATCTCCATTAATCTGTGCATCACCATGAAGTTCTAACCTACCAGCAAAGTTTCAACATGTCTATCTACACCGCAGCTCCATGGTTTCTCCCTGACTCTGCCTCCTTTCTCCCAATATTCATTTAGTTTTCCCTGCCTAACCCTGTTCCCCCATACTCTGCTATAGGCCCAAAGCAGTTCCTTGATTAACCAATGGTATTCTCAGCATAAAGAGGGGGATCACACATCACCTCCCTTTTTCTGTAAATAAAAAGAAAGTTTTTAGATTTAACATAGTAAAATTATATATAACAAAGCAGATATCAAGTAACAATTAGTTACAATACTTATATATACTTTGTCTTTTATCATAACTAAGGAAATCTATAACTATAAATATAAATTCTTCAACTCTGTCAAAGACTTCAGAAGAAAATAATATTACCTAAGTAAAGGAAGTGCATTGTAAGCAACTTCCAAATCTCTAGAATTGACAGAGAAATCTGGCTTATTGGACAGGCACCCTAAGTTCTTTTGTATTATTGGGACTTCGAATCTTCAGCCCACAGGCCCATAGTATTCAGTAGACTTTTCCATGAAGTAGGAAATTTCAAAAACTGTTCTGCCTGTTTTGGCAGTTTGTTCATCATTTTCTTCTGTGTCCTGCAGAATGTCTAGCAGACTCTTTCAAGAAGAAGGAACCCCAAAGGATTGTCTCACCTTAAGGAAAGTTTAGCACTCATTTCTCTGTGGGTCTTGCATGTCCAGTTTATTAAGCAGTCCAAAACAGACCACTTTCTTGCCCCAAATGGCTAGTAAACTCCATAAGGTGACTCTTCACTGCCCATCTTCCTCTTGAAATTGGTGCAGCCAGGAGCAATGTGTCTCATTGTCATGAAGAGTCCTCAGTTCTTAAGTATTTTAAATGCCATATTCTGTAGTCTTTGAAAGGTTTGGTGAATGCTTATCATTCTGAAATACATGTCTGTACATCTAGAAAAATCTAAGTAACATGACTCTAAGCTTGACTCTTAAAGCTGACTATTAACCTGTATTTCTTAATTACATGTTACATTTTTAAATGAGCTTTACAAACACAATACCTTAATCAAGAGCAGAAATATATATATATTTATATTTATAAATATATATATATATGACCTTAAGTTTTTATAAATAGAGTAAGATCCATACCAATGCAAATCTTTATAGCATTTCCCCCTTTAAATGTAAAGAAACATTTAAAAACAATATTTGAGAATATGGGCATAGTTCTTCTCCAAACTTCTCTCTTCTGTTTATTGGGAAAAGTATTTTTTGAAGGGTGTTTAAGGTGACCTTTCAAGGCTCTTGATCCATCAAACCACATTAGTCAGGAAGCAATCCACAGGTTCTCATCTTCTGTGAAAACAAAAGAAAATCCTCTTTTCCAAAACAACATATCTTTAGACTCAAATTTTGGAATTAAGATACCTTTAAAATATATATGCTTGTTTAGCAGCCCATACAATAGAGTGTCTCTCTGTACTTAGCACCTTCACAGTCAAAAAATTCAATAAAACAAATAATATACATAAGCCAGACTCTCTGTATATTCTCTATCTCTATGTGGGTTATTATTTTTTTTTACTCTATTACTTTTTATTTTGTTATCTTTACTGATGGGGAAAGGTTTTAGCCAATCAGGCTAATAACCATGCCCTGCCATTAGCAATTAGCTAATTATTCTGGGTTGAACCATCAGGTCCTGCCTGATGTATAAAAGACTCAGTTCACGTGTGAGCTTGCTCTCTGTGGCTCTTGGTTTGGTGCACATCTTCAGAGAAGCACGGGATCCAGGATCTGGTATTGTAAATCTGTTTGTATTCTTTACTCTTATTAAAGTATATATATTAAAAATAGTTGGATTGGGCGATAATTTATTAAATCATACAATTGGCATCCAACGTAGGTGATCTGAGCCCTTCTCCCGGCTCACTCCGGGGTTATAGCCCCCAAAAGCGTTCGGGCACCAGATGGCCGAGTTACACTATTATTCACTGGTGGGAGCACTGCCAGCATTGTGATTTGCTCTGTGTCCCCGCCCACGCTCTCTGCCTCTCGGCCTACCGGGGACCCGAGCACTTGGGAAAATGCACCGCAGTTCTGGCGGCACTGCCCGTGCTTGCCATTTTTTCTGCACTGCCCATGATTTGGAGTGCTTCCTCCTGCCATTTACCCATGCTTCATTGAATTTCTGCCCTGCGTCTTTGTCCTGCCGACGTGAACGTAAGCGGTTAAGCTTTTTTTTTTTTTTTTGCATTTTTCTGTTGTGTTTGGAGCTTTTAGGGATTCAGAGCCGGTTCTGAGTCTGCTCTCGGGGCCACCACTGCCTTCACCAGACTGATTTTGCTACCTTTGATAAAAGACTTGTACCACTATGATATCTACTGGTGAGTTGTGGTAATACCTCCTTTCACAGCAATGATCTACAGGAATAATTTTTTTTACCTGCTTCAAATCGCAGTTACCCCTGTTCACTACTTACTCGGATAATTTCTCATTTGATAATTTAAATGGCTTTAGGCGTTATGCCATGTCTGATCATCTTCACGACATATATGAATTTTTTCCTCTTGGGCTCCTTGTGGCATTCATTGTCTTGCTTACATTTTGTGATTCCCTCATTAAGATTTATAACATAATCAAATTACTCAATGCAGAGATTCAGGAGCTAAAGAAACAAAACACTGGCCTCACTGAGGATCTTCGGTCAACTAAGATTTTCTTAGAATCCATGAAATCAAATGATAACTCCTTTAGGGAAAAGCTTTCCTTCATGGAAGACAAAACATCCAATTTGACCAATGCTACTAAATCTTATCAGGACAAATTTGCAGCTTTGGAGGTAAGCAGAGCTGAGGTAAGTTCTAAACTCAATTCCCTTGAGCATAAATTTTCCTCCATTCCGGAGGAGAAGGCTTTTGATTTTCATCTAGATACCACTTCCTTTAAAGGAAAATTCAACACTCTGGAAAAGGAGGTAAACGGGCTGACACTCTTAGCCCAATCCATGGTAGGGGGTGCTCAATCATTATTGTAGAAACTTTGTATGGTTGAGTATACCGCTAAAATTCTATCACAGGAACATGAGAAAGCATGACAGACTCTCTTTATAGAAAGCTAATATAGTCGCAATAAAAGTTATGACTAAGGTTGACACCTCATCTTTGATGGCCAGACTTCATGACTTAGAATCCTCACTGAGGACATTAGAAAAAAAATCACTGGACAGAAAATACAGACGTTTCAAAAGGAAGTGGTAAACATATTTGAAAAGATTGAAGAAACATTAGATGACCAGGAACAAGAAGTATTGAGACAAAATTTACCTTCCTCAATACAAAAAACTCCCCAAGCTAATTTCCCCAGAGTTTTTCCTGTCATAACTTCATAAAGATTAGCGAATACAAAGGGCTCAAAGATTGTGAAGGAAACCACATGGAAACGTGTGTGTATGAATGATTTAAAAGAGATTAAACAAGCAGTTGTGACTTACAGCCTGCATTCATCCTATGTAACAGAGATCCTCAAAGCTTGGGCTTCCAGTAATAAGGTAATCCCTTACGGTTGGGTTCAGCTGACTTCTGCTGTATTTGAAAGCAGGCTGGAGTTACATTGGAAATGTCTTTTTAAAAAGGAGGCTAGACTGTTGGAACAACAGGATTGGGCAAACGGATCTAAGGTCCCCTTAGATCAGATTATATGTGAGGGACTCTATTCTGATCCTCAGGATCAGGCCTCATATGATGACCACACTCTGTCTCTGTGCATGACAGCTGCTATGAAAGCATGGCACAGAGTTCAGGAACCAGGACAGTGGGTACAATCTTAAATCAGAATTAAACAGGGTAAGAAGGAAGCATTCAGCGACTTCGTACAAAGATTGACGTCGACAGTGCAAATAGGGATAGCTGACCAAGAGGCTAGGCATATCATAATTGAGGCTTTAGCTTATGAAAATGCTAATGTGGAGTGCAAGAAGATCATAGGGCCTTTAAGGGCCAGATCAGCACCTTTTGAATATTGAGTCTTGCAAACAACCAATGTTGAAAGTTTTGATTATGTTACAGAGGTGTGGGTGAGTGAAGCACTTGCTACTGGTAAGAAAAGATATCAAAATATTAAATGTTTTAATTGTGGGAGATTGGGACATTTCAAACGAGATTGTAGACAAAAGAATTCAGCAATATTAACTCTTATGGGAATCATGGTAACAGGAGGCCTCAAACTTCAGGCTTATGTAGGAGATGTGGTAAGGTCAGACACTGGACTAACGAATGTAGATCGATAAGAGATAGGCAAGGCAACCTTTTACCATCAGGAAACAGGATAGGGGGTCTCTTGCAGGTCCCAATGCATGTACAGCAGGCTCCTATATATATTTGGCTCATATGGATCAGCCAATCCCGCTTACTATGGAGAATGTGCCTCGCCAGCAAAAGTAGAAGGCCCCATGTCTACTGTCAATAGTGATAATGGTTTGATTAATGAGATAAATATGGATAATGAACAAATAAACTCTATAGATAAGAAGAAACGTGTATTCTGGCAGACTTCTATAAATGAACAGAGACCACAGATGCGGGTTTGTATTAAAGGCATTTATATTCAAGGTCTACTGAACACAGGTGCAGACATAAGTATAATTATCCCAAGATTTTGGCATCCAAGCTGGCCTCTTCAGGAAGTGGATGTTCAGTTCATGGGAATTGGAGCCTTGTCTCGGGTAACACAAAGCACAAGATGGGTAATATGCATAGGGCTAGAAGGGCAAATAGGAAAACTAAGGTCATATGTAGCTGATATTGCAGTGAATTTATGATTTATTGCAGCAATGGAATACCCAGATTAACATTCCTGCTGCCACTAGAGCTTATATTCCTAAGGAAAGTGTAACGAGACTTTACAAAAGGCGAAATCCGGCCATCAGGGCAGTACAAGAAAATAAGGAAATTGAGAACTTTTCAAATATTCCAACAGCCCTGCCTTTAACATGGCTGACTGAGAAGCCAATCTGGGTCAAACAGTGGCCTCTGGCTGAGGAAAAGTTCCAGGCCTTAGAACAGCTAGTACAGGAACAATTAGAGGCTCACCACATAGAAGAATCCACCAACCCTTGGAAGTCTCCTGTATTTGTGGTTAAGAAGAAATCTGGTAAATGGAGAATGGTGACAGATCTCAGAGCTATCAACAAGGTTATTCAACCTATGGGCTCTCTACACTCCAGAATAACTTTGCCTTCTTTATTACCAAAAGGATGGCCTTTAATAGTTATTGATTTGAAGGATTTCTTTTTTACTATACCTCTACGGGAGAAAGATAGAGAAATATTTGCTTTTACGGTGCCTAATTATAGTAATTCTCAGCCTACCAAGAGGTACCAATGAACTATCCTACCACAGGGTATGTTAAACTCGCTGAGTCTGTGTCAGTATTTTGTAAGTCAACCACTGGAAATAATATGTAAGCAATATCCTAAGTCAATCATTTATCATTATATGGATGACATATTGCTATCTGATCCAAATATAGATACCTTAGAAAGGATGTTTGAGGAGGTGAAGATAATTTTACCTAAGTGGGGTTTACAACTTGCTCCTGAGAAGATTCAGAGGGGAGATTCTGTTAACTATTTAGGTTACAGAATTGGTTTACAAAAAATTAAGTCGCAAATGGTGCAAATAAGAAGGGATCAGTTGTGAACTCTTAACGACTTTCAAAGATTATTAGGGGACATTTCCAGCCTACACCTGGCTGTTGGGATAACACATGATTTGATAATGCATCTAAATAAGACTTTGGATGGTGACAAAGACTTAAATAGTCCTAGAAAGTTAACTGCTGAGGCAGAGAAGGAACTAACAATGATTGAGGAAATATTACAGACGGTGACTGTTGATAGGG